>JAHHZJ010001283.1:0-122481 GCA_021437245.1 Aegilops speltoides
CCATCCTCATTAATAGACCAACTTAGGCCAAAAGCCTAAGCTTGGGGGAGTACGTATTCCCACCGACATTACATTTGTGTTCACACACACTCATTGCTAGATGTTGGTGCTCGTACTTTTTCACTGTAATATCCATGCTAGTTTAAATTTCTTTTTCCTGCTTCCTTCTTGTGTGTTTGTTAAACTTTAAGAAAAACAAAAAAAATTGGTTAGTTTACTTTCCATGCTTGTAGTAGAATTAAAAAGAAAACCCAAAAATATTTCCCGTTCTTCTTTTGCTTGTTGGGAGCTTTCCCGTGTAAATAGTTTTTATTTCTTTTTCTTTCTTTGGGGGTTGAGAAGACCATATTGAAAATGCTTAGTGGCTCTTTTATGCATGATTGATTATTTATACCTAGAGCCCATATTACTTGTCTTCTCTCTTGAGTTGAATGCTTGCAGATTCCAGCTTAGTCCAATGCACCTGCACTCTTATTATTATACACACCGTTCGGTCGTGCAAGTGAAAGGCAATAATGATGATATATGATGGGCTTATTGAGAAGAGAAAAGCTGGTACGAACTCGACCTCTCTTATTTTTGTAAATATGATTATTCATCGTTCCTGATTCAGCTATTATGAAGTAAACATATTTGCAATGACATTTAGAGATTATAGTTGCTTGTGCCATGCTTGATTAGCTATGAGTTATAATAGTTTACCTTGCGTGCCAACATGCTATTAGAATGATTATGATGTGGTATGATGGGGTGGTATCCTCCTTTAAATGCATTGAGTGACTCGACTTGGCACATGTTCACGCATGTAGTTGAATCCAATCAACATAGCCTTCATGATATTTATGTTCATGGTGGATTATATCCTACTCATGCTTGTACTCGGTGTGAATTAATTTTAATGCATGTTTACGACTGTTGTCGCTCTCTCAGTTGGTCGCTTCCCAGTCTTTTGCTAGCCTTCACCTGTACTAAGCGGGAATACTGCTTGTGCATCCAAACTCCTTGAACCCCAAAGTTATGCCATATGAGTCCACTATACCTTCCTATATGCGGTATTTACCTGCCGTTCCAAGTAAATTTGTATGTGCCAAACTCTAAACCTTCAAATAAACATTCTATTTTGCATGCTCAAATAGCTTATATGTCAACTAGAGCTGCCCTTATCTTCCGTGTTAGGCGGGTTATTCTCAAGAGGAGTGGTGTCACGCCCTCGATGCGGCTATATCTCCCACGTGTCGAAGCACGACTTAGAGGCATAACCGCATTGAAAGCAATGTCGCAAGTGAGGTAATCTTCACACAACCCATGTAATACATAAGGGAAAGAGATACATAGTTGGCTTACAATCGCCACTTCACACAATTACATGAATAAAGCATTACATCATCCAGATACAATCAAGGTCCGACTACGGAACCAAAATAAAAGAAGAACCCCAAATGCATAAAGGTCCCCGATCGACCCCAACCGGGCTCCACTCTTCGATCAACTAGAACGAAACAACACAAAGGGCAAGATCTTCATCGAGCTCCTCCTTGAGCTTGGTTGCGCCACCTTTCGGTAACATAGGCACCGCAAACTGGTTTTGAAGTATCCGTGAGCCACGAGGACTCAGCAATCCCATTACCATGGGTATCAAGACTAGCAAAGCTTAATGGGAAAGGAAGGGGTAAGGTGGTGAGGTTGCAGCAGCGGCTAAGCAAGTATGGTGGCTAACCAACGCAAATGAGAGCGAGAAGAGAAACAAGCGGAGCGGTCTTTAACTAGTAATGATCAAGAGGTGATCACGAACACCTACTTACGTCAAACATAACCCGAAACCGTGTTCACTTCCGGACTCCCGAGAAGAGACCATCACGGCTACACACTCGGTTGATGCGTTTTAATTCGGATCAAGTGTCAAGTTGTCTACAACCGGACATTAACGAATTCCCATCGCCACATAACCGCGGCACGGCTCTCGAAAGTTTATACCTGCAGGGTGTCCCAACTTATCCCATGACAAGCTCTCGCGATCATCGAAGGAATAGACCTTCACCCGAGACACTCCGATCGACTCGGTATCCGGTACATCAAGACATTTCGACAATGGTAAAACAAGACCAGCAAAGCCGCCCGATGCGCCGACAATCCCGATAGGAGCTGCACATATCTCGTTCTCGTGGCAACACCGGATAAGCGAAGCGTCTGGTACCGACGTAACCCAAGTTGCCAAGGGATGGTCCCAAGACGGTGCTCTAGTTTGGACCAACGCTAGACAAGCAACCGCCCGGGGGCTATAAAAGATGACCCTCAAGAGAGCGACTCCCAAGGGAAAAGTAGGTGGTGGTGAGGCAAATGGTAAAAGGCAATGTTGGGCCTTCTTTGGACAAGTTTTATTCAAAGCGAACTGTCGGGGGTCCCATAAATCACCCGATCGCGTAAGGAACGCAAAATCCGGGAACATAACACCGGTATGACGGAAACTAGGGCGGCAAGAGTGGAACAAAACACGGGCATAAGGCCGAGCCTTCCACCCTTTACCAAGTATATAGATGCATTAATAATATAAGAGATATTGTGATATCCCAACCAAAATCCTGTCCACCATGGAGAAAATCTTCAACTTCACGCAACTAGCAGCGCTATAAGAGGGCTGAGCAAAGCGGTAACATAGCCAAACAACGGTTTGCATAGGAAAGGTGTCAAAGGATTAGAGGTTCATGGCAATATGGATGGCTGGACAAGCAGTAATAGGTAGCTCAGCATAGCGAAAGAACGAGGCAACTAGCATAGCAATGATAGTAGTGAGATCCAGTAGTAGCGGTCATCTTGCACGAAATCCCGCAAGGAAGAAGAACGAGTCCATGAAGAAGACAAACGGACGAAGTCGAACGGATCCTCGCAACTCCGGAACGAAACCGAAGCTAACGAGAGAGGCAACCCGGAAAGAAGCAAACAACATGGTAAACAACCATCACATAAGCATGGCATGATGCACAATCAAGGATGATGCATGTCCGGTTTAATGAGGCATGGCATGGCATGGCAAAGTGCACAAGCAATCCTACAAATTAAGTGGAGCTCAATATGCAACGATGCATATTGACGGAACACCACATCAATTATTTAGTTCTCTCTTGTTTAAGCTACCCAACAATATTAAATGTTGATTAACATGGCAAGGGGTGAAGCATAACAAAACTACCTAACTAGGCAAGTTTAAATGAGGCCGGAAGAACAAACAACAATTCCGGAAAATCCTCATATGCAAATTATGAATTTGGTACTGTTCTGCCCTAAACCATATTTTAAAGTTGTTAAACAGGAAAATAAAGTGGACCATGTTAATCTAGGCATTTTTCCACCCCATTTACATATAAAGTTTATTAAATTCCGAGTTACGGTTATTTAGTTATGAATTAAATCATTTTAACATGGCATTTGAGCAAATTTAATCAAACAACATTTTTAAAAAATTTAAACATGGGTAAAAGTGGCAAATTATGAAACTAGATGAAATTCTAATCATTTTACATCTATAAATTATTTACATAAGATGCATGGTTTGTGAGTAATTAAATGCATGAAGCATGGGGGTTTTTCTGTAAAACTGTAGTTTACTGGATAAATAGACAAATTCGCAGAAGAAAAAAAAAACAGGAGCTGGGCCGAATCTGAGATCTGGCCCAGGGCGTGGGGGAGCTGCTCACATTGGGCCTTAGCCCGGTCGATGAGGAGGCCTGGCAGGCCGGCTTGGAGGTGGGCTGGGCCGCCGGCAGAGGTGGGTCGGAGAGGGGAGGTGGCCCACGCGGGCTGAGGCCGTCCTCCTCCCGTGCCCGCACTGACAGGGAGACAGGGGCGGCGGTGGTGGTTCACGCCGGCGACGGCGAGGCTCGAGGGCGGCGGCGGGGCGGATCCGGCAAGGACGGGGCCGGCAGAGGCCAGATCCGGCAGCGGCGGTTCCATTCCCGGCGATGAACGGCGGCGGGGACGAGCTCTTCCGGGCGGAGGCGAACCCCGAGCTCGGGCGCGGCCATGGTAGAGCTCTTGCGGGAGAGAGGCTGGGGCGGCGAGGAGTGGGGCGACGACGGGACGGGGAGGCGCGGGGCGGCGAGCGCGAAGACGGCGGGGATGCTCCGGCGGTGAGCTCGCCGGCGACGGGCAGGGAAGGTCCGGCGAGGCGGGGCAGCTTCTTGCTCCCTCGATCCAGATCGGGATCGAGGAGGGAGCGGCTCAGGCGTGCGGGCTGGAGCGGAGGGCGCGAACGGGCCGGACGGGCCGCGGATGGGCCACGGCAGGGTTGGAGAGAAGGGCGACGTGGAGGGCGTTGAGTGGGCAGGAGCGGCGGCGCAGATGGCGGCTGGCGAATGGGAACGCGCCAAGTGGCGCTGGAGGGGTTGGCCGGCGCCGGAATTCGAGGAGAGGAGGTGGGAGGCGGCTGGAGGTAGGTGGAGGGCTAGATTTAGGCTAGGGATATCCAAAAATGGACTAGGGGGGTCTACTTATAGCAGATTTGTCAGGGTTAGGGGGGTTTGAGACCATTTTGAAGCCGTTCGATCGCCATCGGACGGTCCGGAGCGGAGGGGTGGTTTAGGTGGGCTGCAAGTGGGCTGAGAAGAGGGGTTGGGCTGAGAGAAGAGAAAGAGAAAGAGAGGCCCGGCGGGGTTTTCGGAGACCGAAAACGTCCGACGAAGGTACCGGCAATGGTACCGCTAAGTTTAACGGTTGGGCTATCAAATGGACTCCGAATGCGACAAAACTTGACAGGCGCTCTGTCTACGCTATAATAAGACCGCATGACAAGTTGCAACCCATTCCGAGAACATTTTTATGCCACTTATAAAATAATATTTCGGAGGAGCCGCGGGCGCGTGCGAGTGTGAAAGGGCTCGGAACGGACAACGGAGAGAAGCGACGGAACCCGAACGGATGCAAGTTTTGAAAAAACATGCAGATGAAATGCAGATGATGACATGAGACGAGATGCATGACATGAACAAAATGCAAAACGAAAGACAAAAACCCAACCATGGAGAAAATAATATCTCGCATCTCCAGAAAAGGCAGGAGTTAGAGTTACGAATATGGAAAGCTACATCCGGGGCGTTACAACACTCCACCACTACGAGAGGATCTCGTCCCGAGATCTAGGATGGCACCGGAGGGAAAACAAAAGAGGAAGAGAAGAGGTAAAATTAAGTTGCTTCTTTGAGAAATGAGTGAAACCACGAACCTTGAGAGGTTGAGCAATTTAAAAGAAAGAGTACAACAAAGATGAACGAGATTGCAAACAATCCGTTAGAAAAGAGGAACAAGGAGTATTACGAGAACTTGAAGGTTGAAAGACATGGAAATAAGAGCTTCACGAACGAAAAGAATATGACCACATTGGTATAATGAGATAGCCAAGGAACAAGAATGGCTGAATTTGGACAGCTCTCCGGTAGAAAAGAGAAGAAAAACTTGATGAGATGAAAAGATATTAAGAGATGATACAACACTCCGGTTAAATGGATAAGCAAGAAAAAAAACACGATCCTAAAAAAACGAGGTGATGTGTGAAGAGCACAACATCACAATGCCTCCGTAACGAAAGAATAGAAGTTAGATCGTTGGGATAAAGGGACGGAGAAGAAAATGACAACTTCTTCCACAAATGAGCTTGGAAAGCATCCTTGCAAGAAGGTTAGAACTGAGTTGTTGGAAAACCAACAACGAAAAGAACAATTTTGTAGTGGGCTTATGGAAACATCTCAAAATTATGAGGTGACAACCGGCCACTAATGGAAACAATTGATTGGTTGAGAACACCAAAGAGAAGAAAAACTTCTTTCACCAAGAGGATAGGAGATAACTTGGATCATTGATAAACACCACAAATAGCAATATTCCTTAGGGAAGGCTTTAGGTGAAATCTATACCAAGATACTCCAAAGAAGAGATTGATGGATTTAAAATATCTCATTCTTGACAACATGTGAATCATGAAACATGAAGGAAATTGTCAAGAGTGACATAACACCATCTCAAAAGGTAAGATAGAAGGAATTGCACTTTGGAATGCAAGATGAAGTATACTTGAACTCCTCAGGAAAAACATGTGTTGAGCACCATGTTTATTTTAGAGTATAGCTTGGCGGATCATAACTTCGAGAGAAATCATGAAGAACAATTGAAGAATGAAAGGAATCCTTGACGAACCACCATTTAGAGCCTCCATGAAGAACTCCGGTAATAGAAGGATGATGAAAAGAAAGAGAAGTTGAAAACACAAGGTGAATCCTTGCAATGATTTAGATGGAGCTTCGCGACGAGATAATGCGGAAAAGTTGGAACTCCGGAAAAGAAAGATGAACAACAAGAAACCAAGAATTTATTCCTCCTGAACAAACTCCGAAGGAAAGGATTAATCACTTGGATGAAACAAGAATAAGAATTATGTTATGCGTATCCTTCACCAATTAAATTGATGACAAGCAACGCATTTGGCATACTACTTATTCCCGTAGAAAGGATTAAGAGGGATATAGCGCAAGCTTGGGAAGGTCTTCAACAAACCACCGGTAGGATTGGAAAAAACGAATGAATTGATATGATGAACAAGGAAGAGAGATCTTGAAAGAACCCCCGTAAGAATTGAAAATGATCGAAGTAGCAAAGGCACAAATCACCGGGAAGAATTGGAAAACGAATGAAGATATTTGAGGGGATTTAGATACATGAGAATGAAGAGAACCTGAACTGATTAGAGGATATTTGAACGATGCACCGGTAAGATTTGGAGAACGTAGCTACACGCTGAGAATGAAGAATTATAACATGATGGCCTTCAGAGGAAAAAAATGGAAACAACTCAAGAAATACTCCGGATGATAAGAAAAGAATTTTTACAATCGAAAACAATTATGAGAGGATGGCAACAAGCTATCACCATGAATCTTGAAGAGAATAGAGCAAGATTAAAGAGAAACTCTTCTTCGGTCTTCAAATGATGAAAATGACAACGAGAAACACCACCAAGAATAATTGAGGCACACCGGAAGAACCAAAAGCGAAGAGGTTAAGCCAACTATGAAAAGAATTTGAAAGATCTTGGAGAAAAGCATTTGACTGATGATAACTCATTCTTACGTCAAACTTGGAGAAGAATTTAGGATAGCTCTGGGAAAATAGAAGAGTCAGGTAAGAACCTGGAAAAAGACCTGTGGGTTAGGGCCCACTCAAAAGAAACACCATTGGAAATGATTTAAAAGAGATGTTGCACCGGTTGAATTAAATGACTTGAATGGGATACCAATCTCGAAATATCTTGAAGGGATTGAGAATGGAAACGCAAATCTTCGAGATATCTTGAGCACTCCGGAATAACAAATAGCGAGAAGTAGAATGATAATGAGGTGCACCGGTATGAGAAGACATTGAAATGAGGAAAAAGATATGATCAACAAAACTTGACTTGAATCCACCGGAGAAGAGAAAAGAATGAGGAATGACGAACTAGAAGAACATCTTCTTGAGAACCACCGGGTAAGAACATTGACAGAAAAGAATGGAGAAACTTCACAAAAAATAAAAGGATACTTGGTAAAGAAATCTGTGTCCTTGAAGAAAAAGGGTGGGAGGGTGGGAAAACAAAGACAATTTGGGGAAGATGGAACAAACACCGTTGAGAAGAAATGATAATTGGTCTCGCTGATGTTGAAGTGATCGGATCCACTTGAAGAGGAACACGCTGGTTGAAAAGGATTGACATGACAATCTCGATTGTCGAGAAGGATTGGTATTCACATCGGAGTACGAGAACACCATTTCAGAAAGGTATGGAATCAACACTTGACATTGAAGCAACTCGAATACCACAATTAAAACAAAACAAAGGATTGGCTTGTAGAATAAGCCGGAACAAACATATGATAGAGATTTCGTCCGAAGTTTTCGTGGTGGGGCCTACACGGGCTCAATCGTACAGCACCATCATGTACAAGGCGATTGCACATGACATCTGAAGTGTCCCAGTCGGCATAGCCAAGGACTCTTTAAGACACAACGAGACCATGTAAAACCAACCGTGAATAGGCGGACCACTAGACGCCGAACCCCAATTTCATATCATACATCCGTCGGAAAGATATCCTAAGAGCTACTTTAATTCCCACCTATGAAACTCCCGAAACTTTACGGTTATGCAATCTGGTGTTGGGGATACAGGGAGCAATATATCTCACCCAAACTAACAATACCTACATCCAATTGTATCCATCCGTCAACACATAACCAAGAAACCTTCGAAATCGTCTACCTCAACCTTCAAAAGCATCCGTTATACGAGTCATGGCAATACTCCGTACTCACCTCGATCTTTGGGTTAGCGGGGTTATCTCACCAACAACTGCATAAAAGAGATTTTCGATGTCGGCGTACTAAACTCAGGTATTCCAGAACTGCAACGATAAAATTATGACGACAACACCTCAGAGCTCAACTCCCCGGGACACTGCCACAACCCCTACATGTCAGGAGGCACCAAGACAATGTTGTCATCATAAAACCATCGGAACGATTCTAAGATACCCGCGTGATCCTAAAAAAAAAATTTAGTGAAATTTAAGAAGAGAAGAGTCAAAACTCTACGTCAGGATACCTCACCAGAAGGTCGAAGGGACTGGGGAGTAAAAAGAATTCCTAACTCTCCGATATATATAATCCTAAATGACTCAAAACATTTTTCTAGACACAACTCGGCCGCTAAAAACGATCAAGCAGTGGGGCTCCTAAGGTTGGGGAAGGCTCTGATTACCAACATGTCACGCCCTCGATGCGGCTATATCTCCCACGTGTCGAAGCACGACTTAGAGGCATAACCGCATTGAAAGCAATGTCGCAAGTGAGGTAATCTTCACACAACCCATGTAATACATAAGGGAAAGAGATACATAGTTGGCTTACAATCGCCACTTCACACAATTACATGAATAAAGCATTACATCATCCAGATACAATCAAGGTCCGACTACGGAACCAAAATAAAAGAAGAACCCCAAATCGACATAAAGGTCCCCGATCGACCCCAACTGGGCTCCACTCTTGATCAACTAGAACGAAACAACACAAAGGGAAAGATCTTCATCGAGCTCCTCCTTGAGCTTGGTTGCGTCACCTGCTCGGTAACATAGGCACCTGCAAACTGGTTTTGGAAGTATCTGGTGAGCCACGAGGACTCAGCAATCCCATTACCATGGGTATCAAGACTAGCAAAGCTTAATGGGAAAGGAAGGGGTAAGGTGGTGAGGTTGCAGCAGCGGCTAAGCAAGTATGGTGGCTAACCAACGCAAATGAGAGCGAGAAGAGAAACAAGCGGAACGGTCTTTAACTAGTAATGATCAAGAGGTGATCCTGAACACCTACTTACGTCAAACATAACCCAGAAACCGTGTTCACTTCCCGGACTCCGCCGAGAAGAGACCATCACGGCTACACACTCGGTTGATGCGTTTTAATTCGGATCAAGTGTCAAGTTGTCTACAACCGGACATTAACGAATTCCCATCTGCCACATAACCGCGGGCACGGCTCTCGAAAGTTTATACCCTGCAGGGGTGTCCCAACTTAGCCCATGACAAGCTCTCACGATCATCGAAGGAATAGACCTTCACCCGAGACACTCCGATCAGACTCGGTATCCCGGTACATCAAGACATTTCGACAATGGTAAAACAAGACCAGCAAAGCCGCCCGATGCGCCGACAATCCCGATAGGAGCTGCACATATCTCGTTCTCAGGGCAACACCGGATAAGCGAAGCGTACAGGTACCGACGTAACCCAAGTTGCCAAGGGATGGTCCCGCACGGTGCTCTAGTTTGGACCAACGCTTAGACAAGCACCGCCCGGGGGCTATAAAAGATGACCCTCGAGACCGACTCCCAAGGGAAAAGTAGGTGGTGGTGAGGCAAATGGTAAAAGGCAATGTTGGGCCTTCTGGACAAGTTTTATTCAAAGCGAACTGTCGGGGGTCCCATAAATCACCCGATCGCGTAAGGAGCGCAAAATCCGGGAACATAACACCGGTATGACGGAAACTAGGGCGGCAAGAGTGGAACAAAACACCAGGCATAAGGCCGAGCCTTCCACCCTTTACCAAGTATATAGATGCATTAATAATATAAGAGATATTGTGATATCCCAACCAAAATCCTGTCCACCATGGAGAAAATCTTCAACTTCACCTGCAACTAGCAACGCTATAAGAGGGGCTGAGCAAAGCGGTAACATAGCCAAACAACGGTTTGCATAGGAAAGGTGTCAAAGGATTAGAGGTTCATGGAAATATGGGATGGCTGGACAAACAGGTAATAGGTAGCGCAGCATAGCGAAAGAACGAGGCAACTAGCATAGCAATGATAGTAGTGAGATCCAGGGTAGCGGTCATCTTGCCTGAAATCCCGCAAGGAAGAAGAACGAGTCCATGAAGAAGACAAACAGACGAAGTCGAACGGATCCTCGCAACTCCGGAACGAAACCGAAGCTAACGAGAGAGGCAACCCGGAAAGAAGCAAACAACATGGTAAACAACCATCACATAAGCATGGCATGATGCACAATCAAGGATGATGCATGTCCGGTTTAATGAGGCATGGCATGGCATGGCAAAGTGCACAAGCAATCCTACAAATTAAGTGGAGCTCAATATGCAACGGTGCATATTGACGGAACACCACATCAATTATTTAGTTCTCTCTTGTTTAAGCTACCCAACAATATTAAATGTTGATTAACATGGCAAGGGGTGAAGCATAACAAAACTACCTAACTAGGCAAGTTTAAATGAGGCCGGAAGAACAAACAACAATTCCGGAAAATCCTCATATGCAAATTATGAATTTGGTACTGTTCTGACCTAAACCATATTTTAAAGTTGTTAAACAGGAAAATAAAGTGGACCATGTTAATCTAGGCATTTTTCCACCCCATTTACATATAAAGTTTATTAAATTCCGAGTTACGGTTATTTAGTTATGAATTAAATCATTTTAACATGGCATTTGAGCAAATTTAATCAAACAACATTTTTAAAATTTTTAAACATGGGTGAAAGTGGAAAATTATGAAACTAGATGAAATTCTAATCATTTTACATATATAAATTATTTACATAAGATGCATGGTTTGTGAGTAATTAAATGCATGAAGCATGGGGGTTTTTCTGTAAAACTGCAGTTTACTGGATAAATAGACAAATTCGCAGAAGAAAAAAAAAACAGGAGCTGGGCCGAATCTGAGATCTTGCCCAGGGCGTGGGGGAGCTGCTCACATTGGGCCTTAGCCCAGTCGATGAGGAGGCCTGGCAGGCCGGCTTGGAGGTGGGCTGGGCCGCCGGCAGAGGTGGGTCGAGAGGGAGGTGGCCCACGCTGGCCGAGGTAAATCCTCCTCCGTGCCGCACCGACAGGAGACAGGGCGGCGGTGGTGGTTCACGCCGGCGACGGCGAGGCTCGAGGGCGGCGGCGGGCGGATCCGGCAAGGGCGGGGCAGCAGAGCCGATCCGGCGTGGCGGTTCCATTCCGGCGATTTAACGGCGGCGGGGGACGAGCTCTTCCGGCGGAGGCGAACCCGAGCTCGGGCACGGCCATGGTAGAGCTCCTGCGGGAGAGAGGCTGGGCGGCGAGGTGGGGCGACGACGGACGGGAGGCCTTGCGGCGAAAGCGAAGACAGCGGGATGCTCCGCGGTGAGCTCGCCGGCGACGGCGAGAAAGGTCCGGCGAGGCGGGCAGCTCTCGCTCCTCGATCGGATCGGGATCGAGGAGGAGCGCTCAGCGTCTTGGGCTGGAGCGAAAAGCGAACGGGCGGACGGGCCGCGGATGGGCCACAGCTGAGGTTCTGAAGAAGGGCGACGTGGAGGCGTTGAGTGGGCGAGCGGCGGCGCAGATGGCGGTGGCGAATGGGAACGCGCCAAGTGGCGCTGGAGGGTGGCCGGGCGCCGAATTCGAGGAGAGGAGGTGGGAGGCGGTGGAGGTAGGTGGATGGCTAGATTTAGGCTAGGGATATCCAAAAATGGACTAGGGGTCTACTTATAGCAGATTTGTCGTGGTTAGGGGTTTGAGACCGTTTGAAGCCGTTCGATCGCCATCAGACGGTCCGGAGCGGAGGGGGGTTTAGGTGGGCTGCGGTGGGCTGAGAAGAGGGTTGGGCTGAGAGAAGAGAAAGAGAAAGAGAGGTTCGTGCGGGGTTTTCGGAGACCGAAAACGTCCGACGAAGGTACCGGCAATGGTACCGCTAAGTTTAACGGTTGGGCTATCAAATGGACTCCGAATGCGACGAAACTTGACAGGCGCTCTATCTACGCTATAATAAGACTGCATGACAAGTTGCAACCCATTCCGAGAACATTTTTATGCCACTTATAAAATAATATTTCGGAGGAGCCGCGGGCACGTGCGAGTGTGAAAGGGCTCGGAACGGACAACGGAGAGAAGCGACGGAACCCGAACGGATGCAAGTTTTGAAAAAACATGCAGATGAAATGCAGATGATGACATGAGACGAGATGCATGACATGAACAAAATGCAAAACGAAAGACAAAAACCCAACCATGGAGAAAATAATATCTCGCATCTCCGGAAAAGGCAGGAGTTAGAGTTACGAATATGGAAAGCTACATCCGGGGCGTTACAAGTGGACTCCGCTCCTCATTCACGAGAAAATGGCTGGTATTCGGGATGCCCAGTCCCATGATCCAAAAAGATCAAAGCTAAATCAAAATAACTACAAACAAAACTCCCCTTGGGACCCGTTGAATGTTGGAGGCACTCGTTGTTTCGAGCAAGCCATGGATTGATGCTTGTGGAGGAGGGGGAGTATAAACTTTACCATTCTGTTTGGGAACTGCCTATAATCTGTTTAGCATGGAAGATATCGTCGTCTTTTAGTTGTTATGTTGACAATGAAAGTATGCCGCTCAAAATATAATTTATCTCTATTTCAAAACCAAGCTCTGGCACCTCTACAAATCCCTTCTTCCCTCTGCGAAGGGCCTATCTATTTACTTTTATGTTGAGTCATCACCCTTCTTATTAAAAAGCACCCGCTGAAGAGCACACTGTCGTTTGCATTCATTATTATTGGTTTATATTGGGTATGACTTGACTGGATCTATTTTACCATGAATTACAATGTTTAGTCATTCCTTGATCTTTAAAGGTGCTTTGCATTTATGTTTTGCGATCTCAGAAAGGGCTAGCGAGATACCATTTTGTTATATCATGTTATGATTATTTTGAGAAAGTGTTGTCATCCGAGTTTTATTATTATGGCTCGCTAGCTAATTATGCTATTGATATGAGTAATTGTGAGACCTACATGTTATTGTGAGTATGGTTAGTTCATAATAATTGCTGAAACTTGAATGCTGGCTTTTCATGTTTACAACAACAAGAGCAAACAGAGTTTGTAAAAGTTTTCTTTTCTCTTTCGGTTTGTCAACTGAATTGCTTGAGGACAAGCAAGGGTTTAAGCTTGGGGGAGTTGATACGTCTCCGTCGTATCTACTTTTCCAAACACTTTTGCCCTTGTTTTGGACTCTAAGTTGTATGATTTGAATGGAACTAACCGGATCGACGCTGTTTTCAGCAGAATCGCCATGGTGTTGTTTTATGTGCAGAAAACAAAAGTTCTCGGAATGACCTGAAACTCCACGAAATATCTTAGAATAATTAATAAGAAATCCTTGCCAAAGATGAAGGCCAGGGGGCCCACACCCTATGTTCACGAGGGTGGGGGCGCGCCCCTCCCCCCTGGGCGCGCCCCCCTACCTCGTGGGCCCCCTGGTGGCCCTCCGACGCCAACTCCAACTCCATATATTGGCTTTCGGGGAGAAAAAAGCCAGAGAAAAAGTTTCATCGCGTTTTACGATACGAAGCCGCCGCCAAGCCCTAATCTCTCTCGGGAGGGCTGACCTGGAGTCTGTTCGGGGCTCCGGAGAGGGGGATTCGTCGCTGTCATCATCACCAACCATCCTCCATCACCAATTTCATGATGCTCACCGCCATGCGTGAGTAATTGCATCGTAGGCTTGCTGGACGGTGATGGGTTGGATGAGATTTATCATGTAATCGAGTTAGTTTTGTTAGGGTTTGATCCCTAGTATCCACTATGTTCTGAGATTGATGTTGCTATGACTTTGCTATGCTTAATGCTCGTCACTAGGGCCCGAGTGCCATGACTTCAGATCTGAACCTATTATGTTTTCATGAATATATGTGTGTTCTAGACCCTATCTTGCAAGTCTATAGTCACCTACTATGTGTTATGATCCGGCAACCCTGAAGTGACAATAATCGGGACCACTCCCGGTGATGACCGTAGTTTGAGGAGTTCATGTATTCACTATGTGCTAATGCTTTGTTCGGTTCTCTATTAAAAGGAGGCCTTAATATCCCTTAGTTTCCAATAGGACCCGCTGCCACGGAGGGTAGGACAAAAGATGTCATGCAAGTTCTTTTCCATAAGCACGTATGACTATATCTGAATACATGCCTACATTACATTGATGAACTGGAGCTAGTTCTGTGTCACCCTATGTTATGATTGTTACATGATGAACCACATCCGCATAATTATCCATCGCTAATCCGGTGCCTCTGAGTTTTCCATATACTGGTTTACGCTTATTTACTTTTCCGTTGCTACTGTTACAATCATTACAAAATACCAAAAACATTACTTTTGCTGTCTTTACTTTTGTTACCGTTACCACCACTATCATATTACTTTGCTACTAAACACTTTGCTGCAGATACTAAGTTTCCAGGTATGGTTGAATTGACAACTCAGCTGCTAATACTTGAGAATATTCTTTGGCTCCCCTTGTGTCGAATCAATAAATTTGGGTTGAATACTCTACCCTCGAAAACTGTTGCGATCCCCTATACTTGTGGGTTATCAATGACGATGGTGATGATTTCCCCCTCCCGGAGGGAAGTGTCCTCGGCAGAACAGCTCTGCCGGAGCCCTAGATTGGTACCGCCAAGGTTCCGCCTCGTGGCGGCGGAGTCTCGTCCCGAAAGGTTCTCTTCTATTTTTTTCTCATCGAAAGACTTCATATGGGAAAAGATGGGTGTCGAAGAGCCACCAGGGGCCCACGAGGTAGGGGGGCGCGCCCCCACCCTCGTGAGGAGGGTGTGGGCCCCCTGGCCTTCATCTTTGGCGACGATTTTTCTTTATTTATTTTAAGGTATTCCGTGGAGTTTCAGGACTTTTGGAGTTGCGCAGAATAGTCCTTCAATATTTGCTCCTTTTCCAGCCCAGAATTCCAGCTGCCGGCATTCTCCCTCTTCATGTAAACCTTGTAAAATAAGAGAGAATAGCCCTAAGTATTGTGACATAACGTGAAATAACAACCCATAATGCAATAAATATTGACATAAAAGCATGATGCAAAATGGACGTATCAACTCCCCCAAGCTTAGACCTCGCTTGTCCTCAAGCGAAAAGCCGATAACAATAAATATGTCCTCATGTTTAGAGGTAGAGGCGTCGATAAAAATAAAATACGGACATGAAGGCATCATGATTATTTCATAACAGCAACATATATAGATTTTGTCATATGATTACTCATGTTCAAGTGATGATCTTTTCACAAAGCCAAAATATGAATCAGAAACCTTATTGGGCCCCAACAATTATAATCTCAGTCATTGAAGCAACTGCAATTTATCATAACATCGGAAAGAGTGTATGTCGGAGCTTAAAAGCAAGTCCACATACTCAACTATCACTTAGTCCTTCATAATTGCTAACACTCATGCGATACTTGTGGTTACTGAGTTGTAATCGGACACAGAGAAAGATAGGGGCTTATAGTTTTTGCCCCACAACCTTTTACCTCAAGGGTAATGTCAACAATAATAATCCACGCTCCCCCACATCCAATTAGATATATATATCATGTTCTTTCCAACATGTTGAGCTTGCCAAATGATAAAATGAAAAAGGAAAGGTGAAGATCACCGTGACTCTTGCATAAGGTGGAGGATAATAATAAAAGATAGGCCGTTCACAGAGGGAAGCAGCGGTTGTCATGCGCGTTTAGGGTTGATGCACAAAATCTTAATGCGAAAGAACGTCACTTTATATTGCCCCTTGTATGTGAACCTTTATTATGCAGTCCGTCGCTTTTATTGCGTCCACAACAAGTTCGTACAAAGTTTCTTTTCTCCGCACTAATAAGTCATGCATATTTAGAGAGCAATTTTTATTGCTTGCACCGATGACAACTTACTTGAAGGATCTTACTCAATCCATAGGTAGATATGGTGGACTCTCATGGCAAAACTGGTGTAAGGGTATTTGGAAGCACAAGTAGTATTTCTACTTAGTGTTGAGAATTGGCTAGCATGAGGGGGAAAGGCAAGCTCAACACGGTAGAGGAACCATGAAAACATACTTTATCTCAGATGTAAGGAAACATAACTCATTAAGTTGTCTTCCTTGTCCAACATCAACTCTTTAGCATGTCATATTTTAATGAGTGCTCCCAATCATAAAAGATGTCAATGATAATATATCTATATGTGAAACCCCTCTTTCCTTATTACTTCCTATTAATTGCAACGATGACCAAAGCTATATTTGCCAACTCCCAACAACTTTAAATCATCATACTTTTTCTATGTGGAGTCATTACTTTCACTAAGATCAATATGAACTCTTTGATTCCTTCTATTCTTTTTCTTCTAATCACCCAAGATCATGGCAAGATACTCAAGCCCTTGACTCAACACTAATCTTTATTATATAGCTCACGGACTCGATTACAAAGAAGGATCATAAAGCAAAACTCAAAACTAGATCATGCCATGACTTTATTCTACTAAATCAAGATACTACTAATAGGATCAAACTAAGAAAAACGGTAAAGAAAGGAGTTGTGATGGTGATACGATACCGGGGCACCTCCCCCGAGCTTGGCAGTTGCCAAGGGGAGTGCCCATACCCAGATGATTATGTCTCCTTTCTTGTTGTTGGCGGTGGAGGTGTTGATGATGATGCAAGCTTCTCGTCCACCTTCCATGGCATAGGCTCACCATCATAGAAGGATGATCGAGTCTCCAGAATCCTCAAATTTGCAGCCAAACTCATCCTTTTGAATCTATATTCATACTCACAGTTTTGGTTTTGCAAGTCATAGATTTGGGCTTGGAGGTGCCCGATCTTCTCGTGTAGCTTATAGATGGCTTCCTCGGTCTTCTTGGCATCCGGTTCATAGTTGTTGGTGAACTCCGCGGGCATCTTGTGGGTAGCGTTGATTCCACGCTCCACCATCCCCTGGCACTGGAAAACTTGTTGCTCCATTGCTTCGAGCCTCAACTCCACGCTTTCGGTTCCCTTTGGTCCCTCAACATCGCGGATGTGCAACAACCCATCACGCATCTCAATGGTTTGGGGGTGTCGCAGCACCTCCGCGAGGTAAGGGTTGATAACCTTCTCGAAGAACTTGTCCTTGGAAGCACTTGGGGTCGTCATGATGATCTAGCCCTGTCAGAAAAATAGCTCGAAACAAGAACATGGGAGATTTGGTGATACGAGAGTCAAAACCTTCGGGAGTATATATAATGAATTTTTACCGACCAAAATATGTATCGTGCAAGGAAACGGAGTCCGGAGGGCACACGAGGTGCTCACGAGGTAGGGGGGCGCGCCCAGGGGGGTAGGGCGCTCCCTCCACCCTCGTGGAGGCCTCGTTTCCTCCCCGGACTGCTTCTTATTTTTCTATTTTTCTAAATATTCGAAAATGGAGAAATATTGCCTTTAAAATTGTTTTCGAGATGGTTTACTTACCGTACCACATACCTATTCCTTTTCAGAGTCTGGAACGTTCTGGAAAGTGTTCCTTATGTATTCCTCCGGGGTTACGGTTTCAATAATATTAGTTTCAACATTTATGGGAATACATGAAATATAGTGTTTGATCCTTTGACCGTTTACCAACTTCGGATTTGTGCCCGCGAAGTTGTTGATTTTTATGGCACCGGAACGATAGACCTCCTCGATAACATAGGGGCCTTCCCATTTGGAGAGAAGTTTTCCTGCAAAAAATCTTAAGCGAGAGTTGTATAGTAATACATAATCACCTACATTAAACTCACGCTTTTGTATCCTTTTGTCATGCCACCTTTTAACTTTTTCTTTAAACAACTTGGCATTTTCATAAGCTTGGGTTCTCCATTCATCAAGTGAGCTAATATCAAATAACCTCTTCTCACCGGCAAGTTTGAAATCATAGTTGAGCTCTTTAATATCCCAATAAGCCTTATGTTCTAGTTCGAGAGGTAAGTGACAAGCTTTTCCATAAACCATTTTATACGGAGACATACCCATAGGATTTTTGTATGCAGTTCTATAGGCCCATAATGCGTCATTCAGTTTCTTGGACCAATTCTTTCTGGACCTATTAACAGTCTTTTGCAAAATTAATTTGAGCTCTCTATTGCTCAATTCTACTTGACCACTAGACTACGGGTGATAAGGAGATGCAATTCTATGATTAACGTCGTATTTAGCAAGCATCTTACGGAAAGCACCATGAATAAAGTGTGAACCACCATCAGTCATTAAGTATCTAGGGACTCCAAACCTCGGAAAAATAACTTCCTTAAGCATTTTAATAGAAGTGTTATGATCGGCACTACTAGTTGGAATAGCTTCTACCCACTTAGTAACATAATCAACAGCAACTAAAATATGAGTGTAACCATTAGAGGCAGGAAAAGGTCCCATATAATCAAAGCCCCAAACATCAAATGGCTCAATAACAAGTGAATAATTCATAGGCATTTCTTGACGTCTACTGATATTACCAATTCTTTGACATTCATCGCAAGATAAAACAAACTTACGGGCATCCTTGAAGAGAGTAGGCCAATAAAAGCCGGATTGCAATACCTTATGTGCAGTTCTATCTCGAGCGTGGCGTCCTCCATAGGCCTCGGAGTGACACTTGCGTAGGATCTGTTCATGTTCATGCTCAGGTACACAACGTCAAATAACACCATCTACTCCTTCTTTATAAAGATGTGGGTCATCCCAAAAGTAATGTCGCAAGTCATAGAAAAACTTTTTCTTTTGCTGGTATGTGAAGCTAGGTGGTATAAATTTAGCAACAATATAATTAGCATAATCAGCATACCAAGGAGTGCTACGAGAAGTACTTATGACATTTAATTGCTCATTAGGAAAGCTATCCTCAATAGGTAGTGGGTCATCAAGAACATTCTCTAACCTAGATATATTGTCTGCAACGGGGTTCTCAGCTCCTTTTCTATCAACGATATGCAAATCAAACTCTTGGAGCAAGAGAACCCATCTAATAAGTCTAGGTTTTGCATCTTTCTTTTCCATAAGATATCTAATATCAGCATGATCTGTGTGAATAGTTACTATAGAATCAACAATATAGGGTCTGAATTTATCAGAAGCAAATACAACCGCTAAAAGTTCCTTTTCGGTAGTAGCATACTTTCTTTGAGCATTGTCTAGAGTCTTACTAGCATAATGGATAACATTCAGTTTCTTATCAACTCTTTGCCCTAGAACAGCACCTACAGCATAATCACTAGCATCACACATAATTTCAAAGGGTAAATTCCAATCAGGGGCTGAACAACAGGTACAGAGACTAATGCTTTCTTAAGTATTTCAAATGCTTCTACACAATCACCATCAAAGACAAATGGTACATCTTTTTGTAATAAATTAGTCAGAGGCTGAGATTTTTTGAGAAGTCCTTAATGAACCTCCTATAAAATCCGGCGTGACCAAGGAAACTTCTTATACCTTTGATGTCCTTGGGACATGGCATCTTTTCAATAGCATCAACCTTGGCTTTATCAACTTCAATACCTCTTTCAGAAACTTTGTGCCCCAAGACAATACCTTCATTCACCATAAAGTGGCACTTTTCCCAATTCAAGACAAGATTAGTTTCTTCACATCTCTGCAAAACTCGAGCAAGATTGCTCAAGCAATCATCAAAAGAGGAACCATAGACGGAAAAGTCGTCCATGAAAACCTCACAAATTTTCTCACAAAAGTCAGAGAATATAGCCATCATGCATCTTTGAAAGGTAGCAGGTGCATTACATAAACCAAAAGGCATACGTCTATAAGCAAAAGTACCAAAAGGGCATGTAAAAGTAGTTTTGATTGATCTTTAGCCGACACAGGTATTTAAGAAAAACCAGAATAACCATCTAGAAAGCAATAATGTGTATGTTTGCATAATCTTTCTAGCATTTGATCAATAAAAGGTAAGGGGTAATGATCTTTCTTAGTAGCCTTATTTAATTTTCGGAAATCAATTACCATCCTATAACCTGTGATAATCCTTTGCGGAATCAATTCATCTTTATCATTAGGGACAACAGTAATACCTCCCTTCTTAGGGACACAATGGACAGGACTTACCCACTGACTATCAGCAACGGGATAAATTATACCTGCCTCCAGAAGCTTGAGTATTTCTTTTCTTACCACTTCTTTCATTTTAGGATTCAAACGTCGTTGAGGATCACGAACCGGTTTGGCATCTACTTCCAAATTTATTTTATGTTGACATAGAGTGGGACTGATGCCCTTAAGATCATCCAGAGTATATCCAATAGCAGCGGTGCTTCTTCAGAGTTTTCAATAATCTTTCTTCTTCATGCTCTGAAAGGTTAGCGCTAATAATGACAGGATATATTTTCTTTTCATCAAGATAAGCATATTTAAGATTATCAGGCAACGGTTTAAGCTCAAACACGGATCACCCTTGGGTGGAGGAGGATCCCTAAGATTTCACAGCAAATTGTGTTGCGAATAGGTTCCTGTTTAAATAATACTTCATCTATTTCCCTTCTTTCATTCATGAACATATCATTTTCATGGTCTAGTAAATAGTGTTCTAAAGGATCACTAGGAGGTACGGCAATAGAAGCGAGACCAATAATTTCATCCTTACTAGGCAATTCTTCCTCACGATGTTGTTTACTAAATTTAGAGAAATTAAACTCATGAACCATATCATCCAGGCCAACAGTAATGACGTTCTTTTCGCAATCTATCTTAGCAATAACAGTATGCAAGAAGGGTCTACCAAATTGAAAGTGCGTTATATCGACTAGAGGTGGGGGGTGAATAGGTGATTTTTATGAATTCTTCACTGAGGAATTTGATGGTGAGGAAATTCCTTAGCGAAGAACTACTTGCAGCAGAATAAGTACTCAGAAGTAAGCATAACAGAAGACATGCACAGTCATCATGATGAAGTGAAGACAATCACAGAGTACAGAAAGCGTAAACACAGGATAACACAAGATGAAGACAAACAGACTGAAGAAATTGAACTGAGGAAATTGAGAAAGTCTTCAGTCAACGTCCTCAAACACAGATATGAACAACTACTCAACACAGTAATGAGGAAATGAAAGAGTTGAGGAAATAGAACCAGTAAGGTTGGTGAAGACAATGATTTGGTAGACCAGTTCCAACTGTTGTCTCAGTTGTACGTCTGGTTGGAGCAGCTGAGTATTTAAACTCGAGGACACACAGTCCCGGACGCCCAGTCACTGAGCACGCAGCTCAGGACACCAAGTCCTCACCGTGTTCTCCTTGAACTAAGGTCACACAGACCCTGTCCAATCACTCATGGTAAGTCTTCAGGCAACTTCCAAACCTTCACAGACTTTGGTCACTCAGCGATCCACAATTCCTCTTGGATGCTCTAGACCATGACGCCTAACCGTCTGGAAGAAGCACAGTCTTCAAAGGTAACAAGCGTCGAATCCACGCAGGATCAATCTCTTCAGTGATGCTCAATCACTTTGGGTTTGTGGGCGTTTGGGTTTGGATTTCCCTCACTCGATGATTTTCACTCAAAGTCCTCGGAGGATGGGTTGCTCTCAAATGACAAGTGTCAGTTTCTCTCGGAGTAGCCAACCAGCTAGTGGTTGTAGGGGGCGGCTATTTATAGCCTAGGGAGCAGCCCGACATGATAAGACATAAATGCCCTTCAATGATATGACCGTTATGTGGATAAGATATTTTGGGACAGCTGGCGCGAAGCACAACAACGGTCAGAAATTTCACTCTCAAATTCCTCAGGGCTATCATGTTCCTCACTGTGTAGGCAATCCGCACTGGCAAATTCCAAACTCCTCAGTCAGAACAGATTCCTCAATGACGGAAGAACTTCGTCTCATCCATGAAGAAATTGGTGAAGCTGTATGAGATTTCAATGGCTTCACTCGAAGGGATTGGTAGGTGTAGGATTTTGAGTTGAGCATCACATGGAAATTTTTCCTTAGTATTTCCTCGACCCCCTTTAATAGTATGGTGTTTCCTATGACTCAAAAAAGAGAAAAACAAAACTATGAAAACGGAAGTCTTCAAGCTTCATACTCCTCGCATGAATATCAAGTCTTCACGGACACACCAATTTCTTCACTTTCAAAGTCTTCATGAAAGTCTTCAGGAATACCAAAATCTTCAGTCGAAGATATTCATTTTTAGGGGTCAACTTTCTCTGTAAATATCACACTCCTCATAGACTTATAGACCTGTGTACACTCATAAACACATTAGTCCCTTAACCTATAAGTCTTCAATACACCAAAATCACCAAGGGGCACTAGATGCACTTACACAAATATAATGGGACAAAAGCTATCTTGTGGAGAACCAAGAACAAGAAAATTAGCGGGATATTTGGTTTTCCCACACAAGACTTCAACATCTCTAACAATTCCCATTGGAGATATAGTATCTCTATTGGCAAGTTTAATTGTAACATCAATTTCTTCTAACTCAGCAGGTGCAATCTCATGCATATTTTATTTGTATAAGCCAATGGGTATAACACTAGCACTAGCACCCATATCGCATAAGCCATGATAACAATGATCTCCTATTTTAACAGAAATAACAGGCACGCCTACCACAGGTCTATGTTTATCTCTATCACAGGGTTTAGCAATTTTAGCAGTTTCACTAGTGAATTGAATAACATGCCCATCAATATTATCAGACAAGAGATCTTTAACCGTAGCAATATTGGGTTCTACTTTGACTTGCTCAGGAGGTGTATAAGTCCTGGTATTGCTTTTACGAACAACAGTTGAAGCTTTAGCATGATCCTTCATTCTAGCAGGGAAAGGTGGTTTCTCAACATAAGAAGTAGGAACGATAGGATCATTATAAGTGACAATCTTTTCTTCAACTTTAATAGGTGCAGCTACTTTTACTTCTATGGGAGGATGATATTTAAACCACTTCTCCTTGGGGATATCAACATAAGTAGCAAAAGATTCACAAAAAGAAGCTACTATCTCAGAGTCAAGTCCATATTTACTGCTAAACTTACGGAAAATATCGGTATCCATAAAAGATTTAACACAATCAAACTTAGATGTCATACCTGACTCCTTACCTTCGTCGAGGTCCCAATCTTCAGAGTTGCGTTTAATTCTATCCAATAAATTCCATCCAAATTCAATAGACTTCATCATAAAAGAGCCAGCACAAGAAGTATCGAGCATGTTGCGATTATTATTAGAAAGCCAAGCATAAAAATTCTGGAGAATTGTCAATTTTGAGAGCTCATGATTGGGGCATGAATATAACATTGATTTAAGCCTCCCCCAATCTTCAGTAATGCTTTATCCTTCGCGAGGCCAAAAATTATATATATAATTGCGATCACGATGAACAAGATGCATAGGGTAATACTTTTGATGAAATTCCAATTTCACTCTTTTATAGTTCCATGATCTCGTATCATCACATAGCCTATACCATGTTAATGCGTCTCCCTCCAAAGATAAAGGGAAAGCCTTCTTCTTAACAATATCATCGGGTATACCTGCAAGCTTAAATAATCCACAAATATCATCCACAAAGCATAGATATTCATCAGGATGCTTTGTTCCATCTCCTGCAAAAGTGTTAGCTAGCAGTTTTTCCATCATACCCAAAGGAATCACAAAAGCAGTTTCATATTCAATAGATTCAGTAGGTTCAGTAGGTTGAGGAGCAACTCTTGGCTCAACTGGACGGGGTGAAGATACCCCGAACAAGCCCCTCAGACAATTACTTTCCATAGTAACAAGTGACTGAAAATTTCAGCACACTAAATAAATTTTTCCTTACCAAATTCCACCTACCAAAGGCGCTTCACTCCCCGGCAACGGCGCCAGAAAAGAGTCTTGATGACCCACAAGTATAGGGGATCTATCGTAGTCCTTTCGATAAGTAAGAGTGTCAAACCCAACGAGGAACAGAAGGAAATGATAAGCGGTTTTCAGCAAGGTATTCTCTGCAAGTACTGAAATAAGTGGTAACATATAGTTTTGTGATAGGATAATTGGTAACGAGCAACAAGTAACAAAAGTAAATAAAGTGCAGCAAGGTGGCCCAATCCTTTTTGTAGCAAAGGACAAGCCTGGACAAACTCTTATAATAGGAAAAGTGCTCCCGAGGACACATGGGAATATTGTCAAGCTAGTTTTCATCACACTCATATGATTCGCGTTTGATACTTTGATAATTTGATATGTGGGTGGACCGGTGCTTGGGTACTGCCCTTACTTGGACAAGCATCCCATTTATGATTAACCTCTATTGCAAGCATCCGCAACTACAACAAAAGTATTAAGGTAAACCTAACCATAGCATGAAACATATGGATCCAAATCAGCCCCTTACGAAGCAACGCATAAACTAGGGTTTAAGCTTTTGTCACTCTAGCAACCCATCATCTCCTTGCTACTTCCCAATGCCTTCCTCTAGGCCCAAATAATGGTGAAGTGTTATGTAGTCGACGTTCACATAACACCACTAGAGGTTGGACAACATACATCTTATCAAAATATCAAACGAATACCAAATTCACATGACTACTAATAGCAAGACTTCTCCCTTGTCCTCAGGAACAAATGTAACTACTCACAAAGCATATTCATGTTCATAATCAAAGGGTTAATAATGTGCATAGAGGATCTGAACATATGATCTTCCACCAAATAAACCAACTAGCATCAACTACAAGGAGTAATCAACGCTACTAGCAACCTACTAGCACCAATCCCGGACTTGGAGACAAGAATTGGATACAAGAGATGAACTAGGGTTTGGAGATGAGATGGTGCTGGTGAAGATGTTGATGGAGATTTCCCTCTCCAGATGAGAGGAGCGTTGGTGATGACGATAGTGATGATTTCCCCTCCGAGGGAAGTGTCCCAGCGCAGAACAGCTCCGCCAGAGCCCTAGATTGGTTCCGCCAAGGTTCCGCCTCGTGGCGGTGAGTCTCGTCCCGAAAGGTTCTCTTCTATTTTTCTCATCGAAAGACTTCATATGGGAGAAGATGGGCATCGGAGAGCCACCAGGGGGCCCACGAGGTAGGGGCGCGCTTGGGGGCGCCCCACCCTCATGAGCAGGGTGTGGGTCCCCTGGCCTTCATCTTTGGCGACGATTTTTCTTTATTTATTATAAGGTATTCCGTGGAGTTTCAGGACTTTTGGAGTTTGCAGAATAGTCCTTCAATATTTGCTCCTTTTCCACCCAGAATTCCAATTGCGGCATTCTCCCTCTTCATGTAAACCTTGTAAAATAAGAGAGAATAGCCATAAGTATTGTGACATAACGTGAAATAACAGCCCATGATGCAATAAATATTGACATAAAAGCATGATGCAAAATGTACGTATCATTCTCCATGATTATACTCTTCAAGTGTGCATTGCTTCAAAAGCAAATTCCTCACTATGCACATCTTCAGGGGGAGTTCTTCTATATCTTGCAATCAAATTCCTCAATATCAGTATTTACACTTCATATGTTTATCCCGGTTGAAAACTTAACCTATATTGTCATAAATCACCAAAAAGGGGGAGATTGTAAGTGCATCTAGTGCCCCTTAGTGATTGTGGTGTATTGAAGACTTATAGGTTAAGGGGCCGATGCGTTTGTGAGTGTACACAGGTCTATAAGTCTATGAGGAGTTTGATATTTACAGAGAAAGTCGACCCCTAAAAATGAAGTTCTTCAACTGAAGACTTTGGATTTCTGAAGACTTTGAAAGTGAAGAAATTGGTGTGACCTTGAAGACTTAGCAATCATTCGAGGAACATGAAGCGTGAAGACTCTTGTTTTTATAGTTTCATTTTCTCTTTCTTGAGTCATAGGAAACACCGTACTGTTAAAGGAGGTCGAGGAAATACTAAGGAAAATTTTCCATGTGATGCTCAACTCAAAATCCTACACCTACCAATCCCTTTGAGTGAAGCCATTGGAAATCTCATATAGTTCAGTCATATTCTTCAGTGACAGAGACGAAGTTCTTCTGGTCTCTGAGGAATTTGTTCTGACTGAGGAGTTAGGAATTCGCCAGTGTGGATTGCCTACACAGTGAGGAACATGATAGCCCTGAGGAATTTGAGAGTCAAAATTCCGACCGTTGTTGTGCTATGCGCCAACTGTCCCAAAATATCTACCCACCTAATGGTCATATCATTGAAGGGCATTTATGTCTTATCATGTCGGGCTGCTCCTTTGGCTATAAATAGCCGCCCCCTACAACCACTAGCTGGTTGGCTGCTCTGAGAGAAACTGACACTTGTCATTGCTACCTCTTGAGCACTGCGTTGGATTTCCCCGAAGAGGAGAGGATGATGCAGCAAAGTAGCGTAAGTATTTCCCTCAGAACCAAGGTATCAATCCAGTAGGAGACCACACACAAGTCCCTCGTACCTACACAAAACGATAGCTACTCGCAACCAACGCGATTAGGGGTTGTCAATCCCTTCACGGTCACTTACGAGAGTGAGATCTGATAGAGATGATAAATAATATTTTTGGTATTTTTGATAGATAGATGCAAAGTAAAAAGTAAAAGGCAAAGTAAAAACAAAGCAAGTAAATAAAGTGATAGAGATTGATATGATGAGAATAGACCCGGGGGCCATAGGTTTCACTAGTGGCTTCTCTCAAGAGCATAGATATTCTACGGTGGGTGAACAAACTACTGTTGAGCAATTGACAGAATTGAGCATAGTTATGAGTATATCTAGGTAATGATCATGTATATAGGCATCACGTCCGAGACAAGTAGATCAAAACGATTCTGCATCTACTACTATTACTCCACTCATCGACCGCTATCCAACATGCATCTAGAGTATTAAGTTAAAAACAGAGTAATGCCTTAAGCAAGATGACATGATGTAGAGGGATAAATTCATGCAATATGATAAAAACCCCATCTTGTTATCCTCGATGGCAACAATACAATACGTGCCTTGCAACCCTTTACACACCGGGTAAGGACACGCAAGATTGAACCCAAAGCTAAGCACTTCTCCCATTGCAAGAACTACCAATCTAGTTGGCCAAACCAAAAGGATAATTCGAAGAGACTTGCAAAGATAACTCGATCATACATAAAAGAATTTAGAGAAGATTCAAATATTTTCCATAGATAAGTTGGATCATAAACCCACAATTCATCGGTCTCAACAAACACACTGCAAAAAGAAGATTACATCGAATAGATCTCCACAAGAGAGGGGGAGAACATTGTATTGAGATCCAAAAAGAGAGAAGAAGCCATCTAGCTACTAGCTATGGACCCGAAGGTCTGGAGTAAACTACTCACACTTCATCGGAGGGGCTATGGTGTTGATGTAGAAGCCCTCCATGGTGGATGCCCCCCCGTGAAGCTCCTAACAGGCCCCAAGATGGGATCGCGTGGATACAGAAGGTTGCGGCGGTGGAATTAGGTTTTTGGCTCCTGTTCTGATCGTTCGGGGATACGTACGTATATATAGGAGGAAGGAGTATGTCGGTGGAGCAACAGGGGGCCCACGAGGTAGGGGGGCGCGCCCAGGGGGGCGCCCTCCACCCTCGTGACCGCCTCTGGCACTTCTTGGAGTAGGGTCCAAGTCTCCTGGATCACGTTCGGTGAGAAAATCACGTTCCCGAAGGTTTCATTCCGTTTGGACTCCGTTTGATATTTTGTTTCTTCGAAACACTGAAATAGGCAAAAAAACAGCAATTCTGGGCTGGGCCTCCGGTTAATATGCTAGTCCCAAAAATAATATAAAAGTGGAAAATAAAGCCCAATATAGTCCAAAACAGTAGATAAAGTAGCATGGAGAAATCAAAAATTATAGATACGTTGGAGACGTATCAGGCATCCCCAAGCTTAATTCTTGCTCGTCCTCGAGTAGGTAAATGATAAAAAAAGAATTTTTGATGTAGAGTGATACTTTGGCATAATTTCAATGTAAATCTTCTTAATTGTGATATGAATATTCAGATCCGAAATATTCAAGACAAAAGTTCATATTGACATAAAAATAATAATACTTCAAGCATACTAATCAAAGCAATTATGTCTTCTCAAAATAACATGGCCAAAGAAAGTTATCCCTACAAAATCATATAGTCTGGCTATGCTCCATCTTCCCCACATAAAATATTTAAATCATGCACAACCCGATGACAAGCCAAGCAATTGTTTCATACTTATGATATTCTCAAAACTTTTTCAATCTTCACGCAATACATGAGCGTGAGCCATGGATATAGCACTGTGTGGAATAGAATGGTGGTTGTGGAGAAGACAAAAAGAGGGAAGATAGTCTCACATCAACTACGCGTATCAATGGGCTATGGAGATGCCCATCAATAGATATCAATGTGAGTGAGTAGGGATTGCCATGCAACGGATGCACTAGAGCTATAAGTATATGAAAGCTCTACAAAAGAAACTAAGTGGGTGTGCATCCAACTTGCTTGCTCACGAAGACCTAGGGCATTTTGAGGAAGCCCATCATTGGAATATACAATCCAAGTTCTATAATGAAAAATTCCCACTAGTATATGAAAGTGACAAAATGAGAGACTCTCTATCATGAAGATCTTGGTGCTACTTTGAAGCACAAGTGTGGTAAAAGGATAGTAGCATTGTCCCTTCTCTCTTTTTCTCTTTTTTTGTTTGGGCCTTTCTCTTTTTTTTGCCCCCCCTTTTTTCGTCCGGAGTCTCATCCCGGCTTATGGGGGAATCATAGTCTCCATCATCCTTTCCTCACTTGGGACAATGCTCTAATAATGATGATCATCACACTTTTATTTTTCTTACAACTCAATAATTACAACTCGATACTTAGAACAAAGTGTGACTCTATATGAATGCCTCCGGCGGTGTACCGGGATATGCAATGAATCATGAGTGACATGTATGAAAGAATTATGAACGGTGGCCTTGCCACAAATACGATGTCAACTACATGATCATGCTAGCAATATGACAATGATGGAGCGTGTCATAATAAACGGAACGGTGGAAAGTTGCATGGCAATATATCTCGGAATGGCTATGGAAATGCCATGATAGGTAGGTATGGTGGCTGTTTTGAGGAAGGTATATGGTGAGTGTATGATACCGGTGAAAAGTGCGCGGTATTAGAGAGGCTAGCAAAGGTGGAAGGATGGGAGAAGTGCGTATAATCCATGGACTCAACATTAGTCATAAAGAACTCATATACTTGTTGTAAAAATCTAGAAGTTATCAAATCAAAGTATTACACGCATGCTCCTAGGGGGATAGATTGATAGGAAAAGACCATCGCTCGTCCCCGACCAATACTCATAAGGAAGACAATCAATAAATAAATCATGCTCCGAGTTCATCACATAACGGTTCACCATATGTGCATGGTACGGGAATCACAAACTTTAACACAAGTATTCTTTGAATTCACAACTACTTTAACTAGCATGACTCTAATATCACCATCTTCATATCTCAAAACAATTATCAAGCATCAAACTTATCTTAGTATTCAACGCACTCAAAAGAAAGTTTCACATATCTTGAACACCAAGTATATTAACATTAAGCGAATTACCATGCTATTAACGACTCTCAAAATAATCTAAGTGAAGCAAGAGAGATCAATAGTTTCTTTAAAACAAATCCACCACCGTGCTCTAAAAGATATAAGTGAAGCACTAGAGCAAAAATTATCACGCTCAAAAGATATAAGTGAAGCACTATGAGCAAAACTATCAAGCTCAAAAGATATAAGTGAAGCACATAGAGTATTCTAACAAATTCCAATTCATGTATGGCTCTCAAAAGGTGTGTATAGCAAGGATGATTGTGGTAGACTAACAAGCAAAGACGCAAATAATACAAGACGCTCCAAGCAAAACACATATCATGTGGTGAATAAAAATATAGCTCCAAGTAAATTACCGATGGAAGTGGACGAAAGAGGGGATGCCTTCCGGGGCATCCCCAAGCTTTGACTTTTTGGTGTCCTTGGATTATCTTGGGGGTGCCATGGGCATCCTCAAGCTTAGGCTCTTGACACTCCTTGTTCCATAATCCATCAAAAGAATTCACCAAAAACATGAAAACTTCACAACACAAAACTCAACAGAAATCTCATGAGCTCCATTAGAGAAAGAAAACAAAGAACTACTTAAGGTACTGTAATGTACTCATTCTTTATTTATATTGGTGTTAAACCTACTGTATTCCAACTTCTCTATGGATTATAAACTATTTTACTAGCCATAGATTCATCAAAATAAGCAAACAACACCCGTAAAACAGAATCTGTCAAAAACAGAACAGTCTGTAGCAATCTGTAACTAACGCAAACTTCTGGAACTCTAAAAATTCTACCAAAATATGAAGTCCTGGAAATTTTGTTTATTGAACATCAGCAAAAAGAATCAATGCAAAATCTCGTTCCTGTGAGTTAACAAAATTATATTCGTGCGCGCAAAGTTTCTGTTTTTCAGCAGAATCAAATCAACTATCATCGTAGGTTATCCTATAGGTTCTACTTGGCACAAACACTAATTAAAAGATAAAACCACATCCAAACAGAGGCTAGATGGATTATATATTCCTAAACAGAAGCAAAAACAAAAATCACAAAAATAAAATTGGGTTGCCTCCCAACAAGCGCTATCGTTTAACGCCCCTAGCTAGGCATAAAAGCAAGGAAAGATCTAGGTAGTGCCGTAGTAATAGGATAGATCGGTGAAACTCATTTCATATTCTCTATGTTCGGCAGAAAGTTTTCTTTGAGGTAAGAAAAAGTAATCAAAGGGGCTAAATTTAATAGGGCAAAAATTCCCAAGATCAATTTTAGGAGGTATAGGTTCCTCTTTTGGCCCTTCATAATGCACAACCAATTCATCATTATAAGCGTTTTTTGACAAAACCTTGTGAGTCTACACTCAAGAGAGTATCCTAACTCATTATTTCGAATAGCCAAATCATCATTAAGTTCAGAGATTCTATCAATTAAAATATTGGTTGGCACTTTTTTTCTAAGGTTTTCATTGAAAGCAACATAGTCAAGAGATTGAAAACGCATAATTTCTTCTTGATCAAAGAGGATAGATTCTATGGGAGGACGGCCGGCGTCCACCCTATAATGCGCAAAGATTTCTTTGGCATCTTTTATTATAAATCTGAATTCAAGAGCCAAAAAGATAGTAGCGGCATGTTTAACAGAGGAGTGTTCGATATTAGAAAATTCTAGGAAAATCCTTTGTATAGAAGGGTGCATATGCATAGATTGCCTTTCAAGTTCAACGATAAGCATGGCTATGGCATCAGCAAGACTACCGGTTCTATGAAGAATAGAACTGCCCATAGAGGGTAAAGCACCGGCACAAGTAAAGAAATCTTGAATAACTCCTTTTCCAATAATATTACCACTACCGGTTCGAAATCTTTTTGTATGATAGGTAGGGGATTCTTCTGCAGGAGCTTCAGAATTTTCCATGATATTATTATCGCCCATGTCAGCAATAATTTCCCCAATTTTGGACATAACGACAAGCAAGCAAACTAGCACACGAGCAAACAGAAAGGCAACGAGAGAAAGCAAACGGGAAAGACAGGAGGAGATTGGGAAAGAAAGGGCGAATAAAACGGCAAGGGTGAAGTGGGGGAGAGGAAAATGAGAGGCAAATGTGTTGGTGTACTAGAGTAGGGGTACCCTAGTATCCCGAACTTGTGCACGGGCAGTCGCAGCACTCCGCGGCAAGGCTTGCCGGGTGACCGCCAAGGTCCTCCGTGGTTCCTTTGGAGCCATTCAAGAACAAAGTGTTTAAGTCAAGGAGACAAGGCCCCGGCAAGAGGAGCTTGCCGGGAAGGCCAACTGAGGCATCTCAAGGAACTTTCATGACGACGCTTGGCGTCCGGCAAGGCCCGTGGCGACAAGCTTCCGGACGCCCGGCAAGAGGAGCTTGCCGGGAAGGCCAACCAAGGCATCACAAGGCCCGGCAAGCGACAAGCTTCCGGATGCGACAAGACAACGACCGCGGCAAGGTGCTTGCCGCGGCAGGCTACCACTCTGTACCCGCGCTCCAGCGCATCCACCAACGTGTCGCCCTGGGACCATTCCAGGCGCGCGTGGCGGGAGGCTGTGCAGCCAGTGGTGCGAGGTGGCAAGCGGAGATGACAAGATTACCATCGTGGCAAGCGGTGGCGCCCCTAACGGTCACTTTTCTGCACTATTTGGGTGACGCAGACAGGCATTTAATGCCTTTGTCCCCTGCCCTTAGGGTTAGGTAGGATACACTGTGCAAGTAGGTGCACCAACCGCACCTATTTTCCTTTTTTACCCTTGCATGCGTTGCCACCTATCGGTGACCCCTTGAGCATATAAAAGGAGGCCCATGCGCAACGTAGAGGTGGGTTTGAAACCAGAAAACATTCATGCTCTCTCTCGTTAGCAGGGAGCGTGTACTGTAGCAACTAGCGCTCTCGCGCAAGAACATAATACAACCACAAAGCAGCAGTAGGAGTATTATCTCTTCGGAGAGCTCCGAAGCTGGGTAAACCGCTCGTGTGCTTCGCCTCGATCTGCTCTTCGTGCGATCTCCGCCTCCCGCCGGACCGAAAGGGGCCCTGCCCCATAGGTGTTCGTTCCCACGACATCTTTGGCGCGCCAGGTAGGGGGCGTCGAGGTTGTGTGAACCTGATCCGGCGTTCACGTGAGCCAAATCTTCATCATCTTCATCGACATGCCACCGAAGAAGAAGGCTTCGGAGGTGGCTGCTCCTTCCACGTTGATCCCACCACCACCGGAGCAGACAGGTGGTGGGGTAGACGCCGGCGGAGGAACGGGCGCCGACGAGGGAGCTCATGCTGCTGCCAGGTCCAAGGACAAGGCCCCGCAAACCTCGGCGTCCGTACATGCACCGCGCCCATCTCAGGAGGCGCGGGACCGACGGCATCATGGTGCTCGCAGTACCATACGCGCGTTGGAACAAGGCCAAGCTGGTGGATCTCGGGGCGCCCAAGACTAGCACGCACGCCAGCATGCTGGCACGAGCGAGATACGGTCGCCGGGACGGGGTACTGCTCCTTCCAACCTAGTTGGAAGTCCGAGCAAATCCCGGTCCTCGCACCATTCACCGCCGCCACCAAAAACTCCAGAAGAAGCGTTGGCTCGAGCCCGACTGCTCCTGGATTACCCTCCAACGGCAGACAAGATCGACGATTGGAGGGCCACCATTCAGAGTCTCATCGGCTTCGCCAACAGCGACACTCCACGGCAGCCGGATGCATCGCAGCCGCGGCAAGGTTGCCAGGCGCGAGCCGATGGCGACAAGACCGGTGGGGGTGCAACCACCGTGCACTCTCCGCCCCGAAGGCCAAGATCGCCGACTCGCCGGTTCAACCTCGACGATGACTCCACTGCGTCATTAGATCCACGAGCCCGTCGCGATCAGCGCCAAGTTCTTCACGAACGACAGCAAGAAGACGCTCGTACTCGCATCGAGCGTCGAAGAGAAGCGCGGCGTCAATCTGACCAGCGCGCTGGGCCCGCTGTCGACATGCATGCGCCAGGGGAACCAGGTGACTTGCCGTACGCGGTAGGTTGCCCTGCGTTTACTCGTGAGCTGTGGCAAGTCCAGTGGCCCAGCACGAAGAATTTCAAGCCAGATGTACCAGAGAAGTACGACGGCAAGTTGCATCCGTCGGAGTTCCTCAGCATCTACACCATCGCGGTGCAAGATGCCGGGGGGCGCGATGACAAGATCCTTGCCAACTACTTCCCGCTGGTGCTCAAGCCCAATGTCAGGTCCTGGCTCATGCACTTGCCGAACAACTCCATATCCTCTTGGGCACATCTGTGCCATCAGTTTGTCGGCGCCTTTACAGTCGGCCACAAGCCTCATGGCCAAGAGAGCGATCTTCATCTGCTCGCCCAGAAGGAAGGAGAGCCCCTGCGCAAGTTCATTCAGAGATTCAGCCAAGTGCAGCGCAACATCCCATATGTCCACCTCGCCGCGCGGTCATCAGTAGCGTTCCGTCGAGGGACAAAGCGAAACCGCAGGATGCGGAGGAGATGGCAATGTGCAAGATCGGGGCGTCGATGAGCTATATGCCCTGGCCGACAAGTGTGCACGTCTTTGAGGAAGGAGAAACTCCGGAGAGAATGCAGGAGCAGGAGGATCTGACAGTGAGGATGCCGCCCCGGCAAGGAAAAACCGGCGGCGGAACAACAGGAAGAAGAAAGGCAAAGATGTGCTAGTCGTTGAGCAGTCCGGCAACGGAGGTGGCGCCAAGGAAGCTAAAGCTGTGGCGGCCGCCAACAAGCAGGACGGCTCCGGCAAGCAGTACTGCAAGATCCACCGTACGAAGGGCCATGATCTCCAGAGCTGCAAGAAGGTCGAGCAGCTTGTCGAGCAGCAAAAGGCTGAGTACGAGCGACGCGACAAGGAGAAGGCCCAAGAAGGTACTGGAGGATCCGGCAAGAAACGTCCCGGCCGAGGGGGACGCCGCGGCAAGGCCAACCAGCGGCAAGGAGACAGACCTCCCCGCGGCCGCGACAAGGATGAAGATGACGACGAAGATGAAGATATGGACGATGACAAGGCCGATGAGCAGGAGTTTCAGAAAGCCACAGAGGTCTTGTGCGTTGACGGCGGTGCTTCTCTGCATACTTCACACCGCTAGCTTAAACAGTGGGTGCGGGAAGTCAATGCGGTAGAACCACCCGTCAAGTCACGCAAGCCTCTGAAGTGGTCCAGCACGCCTATCATATTTGATATTGAGGACCACCCTGATCGCATAACTGCGGTCGGGTGCTTGCCGATGTTGGTTTCACCAACTATCCGCAACCTCAAGGTCACAAAGATGCTAGTTGACGGTGGGGCTTGCTTGAACCTCATCTCCTCCGCGATACTCCAGAAACTCCAGATCCCTGACAGCGAGCTTGAAGAGACTGGCACATTCCAAGGAATCAACCCGGGAAGGAGCAAGCCGAAGGGAAAGATCACGTTGCCGGTAACATTTGGCAGCGAGTTGAACTTCAGGACTGAGAGGGTCACTTTTGACGTTGCCGACTTTCCATTGCCCTACAATGGCATACTCGGCCGTCCAGCACTCGCCAAGTTCATGGCAGCCTCTCACTATGCGTACAACATGCTCAAGATGCCAGGCCCGATAAGTGTCATCTCTGTCCCTGGCGACAAGAAAGATGTTCTTATCTGCGCCGACAAGATTTACCGGGATGCAACAGCCGCAGTTGATCGCAAGACACTTGCCGCTGAAGCTCCCGGGGGGAAGAAGAAGACCAAGTCCGGCAAGAGCTCTGATGCCCACTCCGGCAAGCGCACCTCTTCGGAGTGCTGCAATACCGTCGAGGACGCACCATCGAGCTCCACCGGCAAGTGTAAGAAGACGATGACAGCTTCACCAGAGACCAAGAAGGTGTCCGCCAAGGAGGATGACACTGGTGGTACCTTCACCATCAGTGCCACGCTCGACCCTAAATAGGAAAGCGCGCTCGTTGCTTTCCCGCGGGCGAACGTCGACGTGTTTGCATGGCAACCATTTGACATCCCCGGTGTTCCCAGGAAAGTAATCGAGCACCATCTTGCCGTCTGTCCTCATGCGCGGCCCGTCAAGCAGAAAGTCAGGAAGCAAGCAATGGAGCGCCAAGAGTTCATCATAGAAGAAATCAAGAAATTGGAAGCAGCAGGCCTTGTCATAGCAGTGCTCCATCCTACGTGGTTGGCCAATCCTGTAGTCGTGCGCAAGGCAAACGGGAAATGGAGGCTTTGTATTGACTTTACTGATGTTAATAGAGCATGTCCCAAAGACCCATTTCCCTTGCCGCGCATTGACCAGATTGTTGACTCCACGGCCGGATGTGACTTGCTTTCATTTCTTGATACATATTCAGGATACCATCAGATCTTCATGGCAGAAGAGGATGAGGAGAAGACCGCATTCATCACTCCATGTGGCACATACTGTTTTATACGGATGCCTTTCGGATTGAAGAATGCTGGTTCAACATTTGTAAGGGTAGTCCATGACGCTTTTGAGCCACAAATACACAGAAATGTGGAAGCCTTCATGGATGACATAGTGGTCAAGAGCAAGGACAAAGCAACTCTGATTTAAGATTTAGATGAAACATTTGCAAATCTGCGCAAGATCAACCTCAAGCTTAACCCCGAGAAGTGTGTGTTTGGAGTCCCCTCCGGCAAGCTTCTCGGGTTCTTCGTGTCTCAGCGGGGAATTGAAGCCAATCCCGACAAGATCAAGGCCATTGAGCAGATCGAAGCACCAAAGCGTGTCAAGGATGTACGAAGACTTGCCGGTTGCGTGGCTGCTCTCAGTAGGTTTATCTCTAAGTCTGCTGAGCGCGCCCTGCCATTTTTCAAAATACTAAAAAAGGCAGGTCCAATGAAATGGACTCCGGAAGCGGAGGCTGCGCTACAGGACTTGAAGAGATACATCCTCCACTCAATACTTGTCGCACCTAAGCCACAAGAGAAGTTGCTGCTGTATATAGCGGCAACCAATCAAGTGGTTAGTGCTGCGTTTGTAGTGGAGAGGGAGGCGGATGATGAGCCGGCAACCATGGCAGATGCATCCAGCGACAAGCAGGGGGCTTCGCCGACAAGCTCTGGTCCCGACAAGGGTGGATCTGCACAGGCGCATGAGGAGGTGCAGAAGAAAATGGTGCAGCGCCCAGTTTACTTTGTCAGTTCCCTTCTGCAGGGGGCTAGATCGAGGTACTCTAGTGTGCAGAAATTGCTTTTCGGCCTTCTCATGGCCTCGAGAAAGCTGCGCCATTACTTCCAAGCACATGAGATCACAGTTGTCACTCGCTTTCCGCTCAAGAGGATCTGCAGAATCCGAAGCACAGCAGGATTGTCGAGTGGGCCTTTGGAACTATCAAGCTTTGGCCTCAAGTTTGAAAGCACTTCAACTATCCGAGTGAGCATTGGCAGAATTTATAGCGAGTGGACGCCAACACGGATGAAGAAATTCGAAACGAGCATCCCGTCAAGGAGGCAAGCAAAGAGTGGCTCATGTACTTTGATGGTGCCTTCTCGCTGCAAGGCGCCGGTGCGGGCGTGCTGCTTGTCGCGCCCACCGGAGAGCACCTCAAGTACGTAGTCCAGATGCACTTTCCCAAGGAGCAAGCAACGAATAATACTGCAGAGTATGAAGGTTTGCTTGCCGGTCTCAGGATCGCAGCAGACCTTGGGATCAAGAAGCTCATTGCCAGGGGTGACTCGCAGCTTGTCGTCTGCCAAGTGAACAAGAATTATTACAGTCCGTTGATGGAAGCTTACGTCAACGAAGTGAGGAAGTTAGAAGAGCACTTTGACGGCCTACAAATGGAACATGTCCCAAGAGCTCAGAACGACATTGCCGATGGCCTGTCAAAGTGCGCTGCACTTAAGTTACCTGTGGAACCAGGGATCTTTGTGCTCAAGCTGACTCAACCATCCGTAACACCATCAACTGGACAGAGCAAGAAGAGGAAGTTGATTTCTGGTGACTATTTTCCGGCAGAGCTCCCCGAAGCCGCCGCCAAGAAGGTCCCCAAGATCAACACCAAGAGTGCTGAGGAGCAGTCTGCTCCGACAAGCCCTAGGGTTTGTTCCGTTGAAGCAGACGCTCCCGACAAGTTTTGCTCCAGCAAGCTTGCCAGGGAACGTCAAGCTCCGGCTAAGCCGCAGGTTCTTGCCGTAGAAGCTGATGTTCCCGTAGCAGCATATGTGCCTTTGGTCCTTGTTGTCGAGCCGCAAGCTCCAGCATGGGCACAACAGATTGTCCGTTTCCTTCAGACAGGAGAACTTCCCGAAGAGCAAGAAGAAACGGAAAGAGTAGCCCGGCAGTCAAGTATGTACCAGTTTGTCGACGACGTACTGTACAAAAGAAGGCTCAACGGTGTGAAATTGAAGTGTATTCCCCGGGAAGACGGACAAAAGCTGTTGGCGGAGATACATGGAGGCATATGTGGTCACCACATTGGTGCAAGAGCACTTGCCGGCAAGGCTTTCCGGCAAGGTTTCTTTTGGCCGACAGCCCTCCAGGACGCAACTGCACAAGTAACCAAGTGTGAAGCGTGCCAGTTCCATTCCAAAGAGATACACCAGCCAGCTCAAGCTCTCCAGACGATCCCTTTATCCTGGCCATTTTTGGTCTGGGGGCTCGACATACTCGGCTCCTTCCCCCGAGCTGTCGGGGGCTTTGAGTACTTGTACGTTGCAATCGACAAGTTCACAAAGTGGCGGAAGTGGAAGCGATGAGGAAGGTGACAAGACGATCGGCGATCAAGTTCTTGGTCGATTGTTTGCCGTTTGGGATCCCTAACATGATCATCACCGACAACGGCACGCAATTCACGAGCCGCACCTTCATGCAGTACATCCAAGATCTTGGCGCCAAGGTCTGCTTCGCTTCTGTTGCTCACCCGAGAAGCAATGGTCAAGCGGAGAGGACAAATGCTGAAGTGATGCGCGGGCTCAAGACCAGGACTATCGATAGGCTACACAAGTGCCGAAAGAACTGGATCGAGGAGCTGTCGGTGGTTCTTTGGTCGATCAGGACGACGCCAAATCGAGCCACTGGCCAGACACCTTTCGCTCTAGTCTATGGAGCAGAGGCGTTCTCCCCACGGAACTCAGATCTGGTCGCCTCGAGTGCTCGCTTATGATGAGCTTTAGCAAGAGCAGTTGCGACAAGATGACGCGCTGCTCCTTGAGGAAGACCATCTTCAGGCTGCTGTACGAGCTGCTCGCTACCAGCAAGCTTTGCGCCGCTACCATAGCCGCAAAGTTAGTGCCAGAAGCCTCGAGGAAGGCGACCTTGTTCTTCGGCGTGTTCACTCCGCCAAGAATTCCAACAAGTTGACGCTGAAGTGGGAAGGCCCTTACCGGGTGAAACGAGTCACAAGGCCTGGCGCTGTCGGCCTTGAGACCGAAAATGGCTTTCCGGTGAGCAACTCCTGGAACATTGAGCATCTTCGTATGTTTTACCCGTAAGGCGCGGTTGCCGGAACCTGTTCCGGCAACCACCTTTGGTACAAGCCTTGCCGATGTTGCATGTAACCCTTTGTACAAAGCCGGGCGTAGATCACGTGCGTAAATAAAGTTCATGTGCTCCGCACATCCTGTCAATTTCATGCTTTCTATTTTTTGCCTGTATTGTCTGACACTTTGTGCAGCACCTACCCCCGGTAAGCAATAACGAGCCATAAGGCTCCATATCTTTATTTTCTCTTCTTTCTTTTTCTCAAAAAAAGGGAAGGTTCCCTCGCCCACAAGTTTGCCGGGGGGAAGGAGAAGATAATGGTGTGGACCAGGCGTCGTTCAAGAAAGTCTAGCCTTACCGGGAAGCAAACAACAGAAAAGCTAAGTTGCCAAAGTTTGAGCAATCAGTTTCAAAGTTTTTAAAAAGTTATCTTCCTTGAATGACCGTGCTTTGTATGGAAAACCTGTGCGCGGAGGAACCAACTCGTAGCTAGTTGCACCCTTACTTTGTTTCGAGTCTGCTCAACAACTTAAGTGAGCTGCGACTGGCTGCGACAAGGTTTCTTGTCGGTGGTGGCACCGCCGGCAGGCTGCTGACGTTCCGCACTCAGCGCTCGCGGCAAAGGTGCATGCGCCGGCAAGTTCCCTAAAAGCCTAGGGCAAAAACATACAAAGGAAGGAATCAAGTAAAGGGAATAACATAGCAGTCGATACCCAGAATAAAGTTATATTACAAGATAACATGTCGCAGCTCTGATGGATTGTTCTCGTAACATGACTAGCAGCGACAAGGAAAGGAGGAAACGGGCGGCCTAATCTACGCGACCGCCATCAACCCTCTTGACCTCATTCACCTTGTCCACAATGGGTGCGACAAGGGCCTTGAGCACTTCCAGATCAGCATCCGCCGGCAGCTTCTTGAGGACGTTGGTGAGGTTGAGGCCTGGGTTGCGGAAGGCCACCTTCACCAACACCTTTTGCAGGACTCTCGCGCAGATCATGCGTGACTCATCGGCCAGCTGCTTTGGGATCTTCTCTCGGAGCCACTGGAGGGCTGTCGCCATGCCTTTGAAGAATAGAGTGAGCTTGGCGCTGGGTTGGAGGTTCTCATCGGAGGAGTACCCGAAATCCTCCATCCCCAGCTGCGCCAGCTCACTGTCGATGACTGCAGCGATGTTCACGAGGCCCTCTGTCTAGAGCTCCACCGTCTCCCTGAAGGTGTTCTGAGTTTCGGCGGCCCTCGTCAGCAGCGCTTCGTTGGCCTTGATCTCCTCCTTCAAGGCCACCTCCCGCTCCTTGGCGCTGTCTAGCGTCTGGGTCAATGTAGCCAGCTTCAACTCAAGATCAACATTGGAGTCCTTGGCGGCGCTCAGCTCCTTACCCTTCTCGACGAGACGGCCCTGCAGCTCGCCGTGAGCGTGGGCGTCCTTATCGCGCTCACGCTTGAGCGCGGCAAGCTCTTCGCCGCTCGCCTTGAGATCGGCCTCCAGCTGCGCCACCTTCGTCTCCAGCTCCTCCTTGGCGGCCTCGGCAGCTACGGCCGCGTCCTTTGCTTCCTTGAGAGCCCCGCCAAATGTTTGCTCGCGCGCGATGAGCTCCTCCTCATGACTGTCGAGGTTGACCTTCCGCTGCGTCAGCTCACCTTCCCGCGCAGACAGCTCCTCAGCGGCAAGCCGCTGCTGCTCTTTGGCTTCAGCCTTCTCGAGGAGAAAGGCTTTCCGCGCCTCGACAAGTTCCTCCTGCTCCTTTGCCAGGGACCGGAGAGCTTCCTGATTGCGTTCCCGGAGCTCCTCCGCGCGCTTCTCGATGTCCGCTCCCGCCTGCGCGACAAGCGCCTCCCGGGATTCCACCTTGGCTTGTCGGGCGCGGTAGAGCGACACCAGCTTCCGGAGCAGCTGCTCCTCCTCAGACTCGCCGCTGCTGCTGCTCGGCGCGTCAACTAGCGTCAGCCCAGCGGAGGCGAGCACCTCTCCGTCGAAAGTTTCTCCTTCGACCGGCGCCCTGGAGCTTGGCGCCCAGGGAAGCTTGATGAAGACACCATCGCCGGCCTTCAAGTAGGCGTCGGGCTGCGGCTCTTCGGAGCCTGGTGCTGCGTCAGCGGCGGAGGGATCGGCGGTCGGCGTAGCGCCTTGCGCTCCTGCGGCCTTAGGGTCGTCAGTGCGATCGCCGGACCCCTCGCCAGCTCCTGCACCAGCAGCCTTGGCGGCCTCTTCGCCGGCGGGATCATCAGCGCCGGCTTCTTCTTCGGTGGCGGCGGCGTCGTCGGTGTCGCCGCGCGCGTTCTCCTTGCCGCCTGCCTCGGTCTCCATCGGCTCCGTGGAAGGTGGATCTGACGACCGGAGAAGGGAGAAAAGTCAAGCAAATATCCAAAAAGAAAATCAGAAGAAGAACCCAAGGGAAGTCTCAAGCAAGGGGATTACCTGTACTGGGATCCATGGTCATGGGCTCCACCACCGGGGGGTCGCTGGTGCTGCCCCTTGCCGGAGACTCCTCCCTTGCCGGAGATTTCTCCCTTGCCGGAGAACGCTCCCTTGCCAGAGAATCCTCCCTTGGCGGTGTAGTCGAAGTAGATGGCACGTCAGAGGCGGTTTCCGAGCGCTCCTGGTGAAGCTGTTCTGCTCCTACACAAACAAACCAAGAGTCAGATATCAGCAGAGAAAAGAACACCCATGCGCGCCTAACAGCGAGAAGTAAACCATATACTTACACTGGGGGCTGCACTGGGGGCTGCTTCGGGGAGTAGTTGCCGGGTCCGACAAGGTGGTCTCGGACGCGGCCCCTGTTGTCGCGGTGGGCTCGTCCTCGATGACAATCACCGGAGCTTTGGCTCTCTTCGCCGCTCTCTGGGCCAGAGTCCTGAAAAGGAACAAGGTTCAGAGTAAAGCAGATCAGATACAAGACAAAAGCAGCGAGAATTGAAGAACTACAAGTACAACAAAGAATCTTACTCGTCTTCTTCCTCGTCGGAGCTGAGCGCGGAGAGGTCGAAGTCTGGCCCAACTTCGGCGCGACGAGGCGGAGGAGTAGGATCCCTTGGCCGCTTGGCGGGTGCAGTGGCGGTGGTCCGGGAAGACCCCGCTCCAGTTGCCACAGCGGTGCGAGGCGCTCCCGCGGCAACATTGCTCGTCGCGGTGGAGCGTGTCGCGCGGCGCGACGGCTGTTGACTCGTCTGCCGCCCCGCCACATCCCCGGCCTTGCGTAGACGCCTTCTTGGTGGAGATGGGGGCTGTGCTGGGGGCTCCGCCTGCGGCAAGCGGCCTGGAGATGGCGGGCCGCTCGCACCCTCAGCGGGTTCGCTCGACTCGGCGTCAGGCGCGGCAAGCTCTTCCTCGCCGTCAAGCCACTCTCGTTCGGCGAGGCTTGCTGCCTCTGCTGCCTCTGCCTCCTCCACGGTGAACCCAAATTCGCCCGCCGCAGGGGCTGCCGCCGCCTCTTCCGCCCTAGTGGCGATGCGCTGCATCTCCTCGTCAGTGGTGTCGTGGGTGAGGCTCTTCTGCTCGTCGGAGCGGACTGCACAACGTCGTCCGCAGGCTCTTGCCAAGTTGGGACAAGACCATGCGAGTCGCACAGCGGCATCATTGCACGAATGCGGTCAAGCAAAGAGTTGTTGCACAGCGGAACGACACCCGCCGGCAACCTGAACCATTCGGGATGCTGAGGATCGTGCTTGAACAACTCCTTGAGCATCGCATCCAATTCCAGCACAGTGAAGTTGAAGTTGAGGCCCGGGCGCAGCCTCATGATATTCGCCGGACCCCCGAACTCCCAGGCGGGTCTCCTCCTCTCTTGCAGGGGGGCGATGCGGCGGTGGAGAAAATCCGCACCAACGGCGCCTACAGTGAGCCCGGCAATCCTGAGGCGCAAGATCCGGGTGATGGCGATCTTCAGCTTGTCGTCTTCCGCGGCCAAGCTGCTCCAATCGCCGCCGCGCACTACTGGGGCCTGGCGCTGGGCGGTGAACGGCTACGGGTTCTCCTTGACGATCCAACACCAATCGGCCCTCCACTCCTCCCATTTGCTGCGGAGCTCCCCCTCCAGATAGGCTTCCTTCTTGCCGGCCCTCGAGATCCAGGCGATCCCGCCGGATAGAGGCTCTCCTCTCTCGACTCGGGGCATGAAGAAGTGGCGGAAAAGGGCTATGTTTGGATGGACTCCGACAAAGTTTTCGCAGAGATGTGCAAAAACTGCCATGGTCAGAACGGCGTTGGGGGTGAAGTCAAGGAGGTGGAACCCGTAGGTGTTCATGATGTCGCAGAAGAATACAGAGAAGGGCGGGCAGAGCCCGCAGTAGAAGAACAGTACGAAGAATGGGTATCCGTTTGGAGCCCATTTCGAAGTGGCGGCGGAGAGTACCTTCGTGCGCGGATGCGCTCGCGTCTCCGTCGACCAGAAGAGGTAGTACCACTCCCTCAGCTCCGTCGTGGCGAGCTCAGGGGGGAAAGTTTCCCGCTCCTTTCGCAGCGCCTCGAGTCGCAGCGCCTCGGCCGACTTCGCAGCCTTCCCGGTTTTTGGAGCCATGGTGGAGGTGGTGGAGGAGATCGAAGGCATTGGTGGCGCCGGCGGCGATGGGGGGCGGAGCGCTGCTCTCTTTCGGCTTTGGAAGCGGAGGGGAGCGGCGGAGATTCCTGAGATGGGAACAGCAACTGGTGAGATGGGGGAACTTCCCCTGTTTCCCCTGCTTATAAAGAGGAGGAGGCGAACGTTACACTTTTTCCGAATAAAGAACCACCCACGATCTCTCCCACGACGCCGCATTTGACGCGTGCCATTAGGGGAGGGCGCGGTGGATACGGAATGGGATACGGCGTAACCCAGGCCGCGCGTGCCCATGCCCTGTTTTGGGCCTGGCCCAACAGCGCTCGGCACCATGTGTGGCCCAGGCCCGGGGCTCCTGTCAGTGTACTAGAGTAGGGGTACCCTAGTATCCCAAACTTGTGCACGGGCAGTCGCAGCACTCCGCGGCAAGGCTTGCCGGGTGACCGCCAAGGTCCTCCGTGGTTCCTTTGGAGCCATTCAAGAACAAAGTGTTTAAGTCAAGGAGACAAGGCCCCGGCAAGAGGAGCTTGCCGGGAAGGCCAACTGAGGCATCTCAAGGAACTTGCCGCGATGCGCCGCGCGTCCCGGCAAGGCCCGGTGAGCGACAAGCTTCCGGACGCCCGGCAAGAGGAGCTTGCCGGGAAGGCCAACCAAGGCATCACAAGGCCCGGCAAGCGACAAGCTTCCGGACGCGACAAGACAACGACCGCGGCAAGGTGCTTGCCGCGGCAGGCTACCACTCAGACCGCGCTCCGGCAAGATCCACCAATGTGTCGCCCTGGGACCGTTCCAGGCGCGCGTGGCGGGAGGCTGCGCAGCCAGTGGTGCGAGGTGGCAAGCGGAGATGACAAGATTACCATCGTGGCAAGCGGTGGCGCCCCTAACGGTCACTTTTCTGCACTATTTGCGCGACGCAGACGGGCATTTAATGCCTTTGTCCCCTGCCGTCAGGGTTAGGTAGGATACACTGTGCAAGTAGGTGCACCAACCGCACCTCTTTTCCTTTTTTACCCTTGCATGCGTTGCCACCTGTCAGTGACCCCTTGAGCATATAAAAGGAGGCCCATGCGCAATGTAGAGGGGGGTTCGAAACCATAAAACATTCATGCTCTCTCTCGTTAGCAGGGAGCGTGTACTGTAGCAACTAGCGCTCCCGCGCAAGAACACAATACAACCACAAAATAGCAGTAGGAGTTTTATCTCTCCGGAGAGCTCCGAAGCTGGGTAAACCGCTCGTGTGCTTCGCCTCGATCTACTCTTCGTGCGATCTCCGCCCCCCGCCGGACCGAAAGGGGCCCTGCCCCATAGGTGTTCGTTCCCACGACAAAATGGCAAATAATGTAATGCGAGAGATAGGGATTGTGATGGGTACTTGGTATGGTTGACTTGCTTGCGTGAGCCTCCCCGGCAACGGCGCCAGAAATTCTTCTTGCTACCTCTTGAGCACTGCGTTGGATTTCCCCGAAGAGGAGAGGACGATGCAGCAAAGTAGCGTAAGTATTTCCCTTAGTTTTTGAGAACCAAGGTATCAATCTAGTAGGAGACCACGCATGAGTCCCTTGTACCTACACAAAACGATAGCTACTCACAACCAACGGGATTAGGGGTTGTCAATCCCTTCACGATCACTTACGAGAGTGAGATCTGATAGAGATGATAAATAATATTTTTGGTATTTTTGATAGATAGATGCAAAGTAAAAAGTAAAAGGCAAAGTAAAAACAAAGCAAGTAAATAAAGTGATAGAGATTGATATGATGAGAATAGACCCGGGGGCCATAGGTTTCACTAGTGGCTTCTCTCAAGAGCATAGATATTCTACAGTGGGTGAACAAATTACTGTTGAGCAATTGACAGAATTGAGCATAGTTATGAGTATATCTAGGTAATGATCATGTATATAGGCATCATGTCCGAGACAAGTAGATCGAAACGATTCCGCATCTACTACTATTACTCGACTCATCGACCGCTATCCAAAGATGCATCTAGAGTATTAATTTAAAACAGAGTAACGCCTTAAGCAAGATGACGGATGTAGAGGATAAATTCAAGCAATATGATAAAACCCCATCTTGTTATCCTCGATGGCAACAATACAATACGTGCCTTGCAACCCTTTACATCCTCGGGTAAGGACACCGCAAGATTGAACCCAAAGCTAAGCACTTCTCCCATTGCAAGAACTACCAATCTAGTTGGCCAAACCAAAAGGATAATTCGAAGAGACTTGTAAAGATAACTCAATCGTACATAAAAGAATTCAGAGAAGATTCAAATATTTTCCATAGATAAGTTGGATCATAAACCCACAATTCATCGATCTCAACAAACACACCGCAAAAAGAAGATTACATCGAATAGATCTCCACAAGAGAGGGGGAGAACATTGTATTGAGATCCAAAAGAGAGAAGAAGCCATCTAGCTACAAGCTATGGAACCAAGGTGCTGAGTAAACTACTCACACTTCACCGGAGGGGCTATGGTGTTGATGTAGAAGCCCTCCATGGTGGATGCCCCCCCGTGAGCTCAAACAGCCCCAAGATGGGATCTTGTGGATCTGAAGGTTGCGGCGGTGGAATTAGGTTTTGGCCCTGCTCGTCGCTCGGGATACGACGTATATATAGGAGGAAGGAGTACGTCGGTGGAGCAACAGGAGGCCCACGAGGTAGGGGCGCGCCTGGGCGCCTCCACCTCGTGACCGCCTGCACTTCTTGGAGTAGGGTCCAAGTCTCTGGATCACGTTCGGTGAGAAAATCACGCCCGAAGGTTTCATTCCGTTTGGACTGTTTGATATTCATTTCTTCAAACTTGAAATAGGCAAAAAAAACAGCAATTCTGGGCTGGGCCTCCAGTTAATAGGTTAGTCCCAAAAATAATATAAAAGTGGAAAATAAAGCCCAATATAGTCCAAAACAGTAGATAAAGTAGCATGGAGCAATCAACAATTATAGATACGTTGGAGACGTATCAGTCATTTGAGAGCATCCCATCCTCCGAGGACTTTGAGCGAAAATCATCAAGTGAGGAAAACCCAAACCCTACACACCTACAACCCAAAGTGATTGAGCATCACTGAAGAGATTGATCCTGCGTGGATTCGACGCTTGTTACCTTTGAAGACTGTGCTTCTTCCAGATGGTTAGGCATCATGGTCTAGAGCATCCAAGAGGAATTGTGGATCGCCGAGTGACCTAGTCTGTGAAGGTTTGGAAGTCACCTGAAGACTTACCACGAGTGATTGGGCGAGGTCTGTGTGACCTTAGCTCAAGGAGAATACGGTGAGGACTGTGTGTCCGGGACTGTGTGTCCTCGAGTTTAAATACTCGGCCGCTCCAACAGACGTATAACCGAGACAATAGCTTGAAACTAGTCTACCAAATCATTGTCTTCACCAAGCTTACTGGTTCTATTTCCTCAACTCTTTCATTTCCTCATTTCTGTTGTTGTGTGCTTGTTCATATATGTTTGAAGACTTTGACTGAAGACTTTCTCAATTTCCTCAGTTCAATTTCTTCAGTCTGTCTGTCTTCATCCTGTGTTATCCTATGCTTACACTTTCTGTACTCTGTGCTTGTATTCATTTCATTATGATGACTATGCTTGTGTTCTGCTGTGTTTACTTTTGAGTAATTATTTCGCTGCAAGTAGTTCTTCATTTAGGAATTTCCTCACCAGCAAATTCCTCAGTGAAGAATTCATAAAAATCGCCTATTCACCCCTCTAGTCGATATAACGCACTTTCATGGTCTCTCCTTCTGTGTCGTTCGTCCATCTACCTTTTATTCATTTGACACATCATTTAGATGGTGTCATTAAAGTTGTATCTTTGGTAATGAGTTGTCACGTGCCCAGATAAGTCTTGTCTAACTACCTACCCCGCTCGACACCTAATCGACAAGTGATGACCTGGCCGATGAGGTGGAGCGATGGCATGGTAGTGGGATTCTTGCCGGGCTCGGAGCTTGTCGGGCTGGAATCTTGGCGAGCTCTCCTCGGCAAGGATCTTGCTGGGTCTTCGAGTTGTATCTTCAATATTTTCTGATCTCTGTCTTGGAGATCTCCTTTGTAGTTTTTGTAATCCAATCTTGAGTTCGGCTTTTGTTATCCTTCGACAAACATTGCCATCGGGAAGGCTACTATTCCCTATGCATAAGTCTGGGGAATTAAGGACCACATTCTTAATACACTGACATACAAGCATAACGAAAACTGCAGCCATGACAAAATAAATCCTGAAAAACACCGCCATGACAAGATTTCACGAAGAAGGTTTCGATGATGATCCAAACTTCTTGAACACAAGGGGCTATACCATGCCACTAAATAACAAATTGCTTGTGATGTTAATCCATTTTTATGCATCTTGTTTAATGTGTGATAGACGTGTTTTATATGGTGATCCTTCACAAAAAATATCAAGTAATCAGTGTTCATCAAAGTGTAGCGCCGTCTTCTGCAACAAACCACTTGGTTGTCTTGACGAGTTCAAGCTCGTCTTGAAGTTTGGAACATACCCATCGAAGGGAGAGCAAGAATCCTATGAGATATGGTTAGCATGCTGACATACTGATCTCATTATTCCGTCATTAGTGATGTCACATCAATGCCGGAGTAAGTGAGTCGTGGATCTTGAATCGCCATTAATCAATAATGAGGGATATTGATTTTAGTGAGAGCATACTCTAATTAATTATTATTTTGAGATGCATAAATTATGAACAAGTCTCTAAGTGTGTTTGCATTTTCATTGTAGATAAAATGGCATTCAATCCCACCTTTGCACCGCTCCCTTTTCTTCAAAAAATAGTTGCAACTAGCAACAACTTTACAGGTTGGCACCGTAATCAAAGGATTGTCCTCGAATGTGCTAAGAAAGAACATGTTTCTAGAGCAGATTCTCGTTGATGCTCCACTAGATGACTCCACTCAGGACGATAAAAATGTTTATCATCCGAAGAGTAACGACTACAAAGCAGTACAGTGTATCATCCTTGCACATATGGAGCCAAAACTTCAAAAACGTTTTGAAAACTATAATGCTTATGAGATAATTGTGTAGCTAACAACTTTGTTTGTGTGGCAGGCAAGAGCTGAAACATATGAGATATCCAAGGCATTATCCAAGTGTAAGATGAAAAAGGGAAATTCATTAGGTCGGCACTTACTCAAGTTAACTAGGTACTGGAATCAGTCGGTGTCGTGTGTGCGAGCACTACACCTGGGAGCAAGGGACGCCCCCCCTTTTGCCTGGAGAGGGGCTACCACACTCACAGTCTAACCCTAACTCATGATGATGAGCGAAAGGTGACGCAGTGGTTTTTACCCAGGTTAGGCCGCTCAGAAGCGTAACACCCTACGTTCTGCTGCTTGTATTAACTAGAGGACGATGGTGATTACATTGGATGAGCTAGGGTCCTTCTCTCTGAAGTGCTTGAGGAGGAAGAAGAGATTGGGGCTATTGTCGAGAACAACAAATGCCCTAGCTCTGTGGTGTGCCATGGTATGAAATGTTCCAACTCTTTTAGGTGGTTAGGGTCCTCCTTTTATAGTCACACAAGGGGTTACCACATTAGCCGAGTACAACTGTGTTCCTACCACATTAAATGCGGGTATATGTGTTGCCGGACCCTTGTCGGGTAGGTGAGGTACCTGTCTTGTCACACTGCATGATGGCGAAGCCCTTTTTCCTGTGACACGTCGATGGTGAAGCCCTTTCACCCACTTCGTTGTAGGTTGTGGCAGGCCTGTGAACTAGCCTCACCACCATATATAGGTTGTGATAGGTGTAGCTGTCACGCCCGTCGGCCATGTTAGGTGGCGTTGACGGGTCATTGTTGGCGCAATATTCGTTTAAGGGGGTACTAATGCCGAAGAAGCTGTCGGTGCGAGGAAGCACATAGTCCTTGGCTGCTCTCGTGAAGTAATCTTGGTCTTGGCGTTGTGAATGGTGTGAGAGTACTCCCCTAGGGTGATGTTCTTGTTAGTGATTATCATCACAAAGATCTGTATCTTGAGGACACGTCTTGACGAAGATCTGCATTTCACCACATTACTAGGAGGCAATGTGAATGATAGACTCCTTCTAGATGTTGTTGTCAGCAAGGGTGCGCCCCTCCTCAAGCTACTTGCCAGCAGAGAGGAGACGCTTGTTGCAAGGAGGAAATCCCCTCAGTCTTGGATCTTGATGAAGATCCGCATGCCACCTCAAAGGCGGTCTAGCCTTGTGTTACCGGGAGGTAACCGATGCTGATGTGCCAAGTGGGACTGTCCTGGTCCTGGTTGATGGACATGTGAGACCCTAGTTCTCACGGGATCGACATTTGGAGGCTTTGAGCCCCAAAATTTCAACCGAGTTGACTGTTGATCTTGTCTTCGCTTCCCTCCCACTTAGCTATAATTGCTTTATCATGAATTATAACATGAAATGGATGAACAAGAGTGTGAATGAGTTGTTCAACATGCTCAAGATTGCATAATATGTGGAATACATAAGGACGTCAATCATGTGATGATGGTGAACAAAACGACCAATTTTAAGAAGGGTAAGGTCATGAAAAGGGGCAAATCCAAGAGTGCCGGTAAGACCGACGCAAGTGGAAAGCCTAAGGGTGGCACTCTTCCGACACTGAGTGTTTCTTTTGTAATGAGAAGGGCTATTGGAAGAGAAACTGCAAGAAATATTCGATAGATAAGAAGACAGTCCAGCTCAGATATGAGTGTCATATGGCAGGTCGGAACCAACGCCATAGGTGGCAAGGGCTTCTCATCGTCACCTCGCTCAACAACATCTCTGCCATCGCAATGAGAGAGGAAGGGAAGATGTGCGAAAATGGATTTTATGTGTGAAAGTGCAAATGGGTGAAATAGGTGGAACATGTGAAGACATGATTTTTTTGGGACCAGTCTGCACATGTACGTGCAAAGCATATCACACGAATGAAATTCAATATTCTGCGGTTGCAATAATAAAGATTAAAAGAATACAAATCATACCAAATACCCCCCCTCTGGCCACAGATGTAAGTTTTTTTTAGAGATTCCAATATAAACTCTATAAGGAGCCAAATAAGTGAATCTACACTCTAAAGTACTTCATCCATCTCATAATGTAAAACCTTTTTTGACTCTATTATGGGATGGAGGTAGCATGTCTATATAATATCCGTATGTAGTTCATATCGAAATCTCTAAAAAAAACTTATATTCAGAAAACGGAGGGAGTATTTAATACTTTGTTGTAGCTATGCAAAAGTGAACTCAAGGATGATGTGAGAGTGCAAAATAAAATTTACAGAAAATCACAATGAATGTAAACTGAAATAAGTGGGTGTTTTCATACACGGCCAAAGCGACACTGAAAATAAGCACCAATTTCTCCCACGCTGCACTGCAGCAACCCCCACCGCGGCAAAGAGCCCCAGATCCCCCGCACATCTGATCTCACCGAGATCCACCCTGCCCCCCGGCGGCCATGGCCGTGCCGTCCGCCGCGCCCACCCCGCGCTCCCCTCGCCCGGACTCATCCGCGGCCGCCGACGCGTCCGCCGACGCCGCCCCGTCCCTCGACTTCGGCGACCCGGCCTCCCTCGCCGCCCTCCGCGGCCTCACCGACGCCGGCGCCGCCACCCGCCTGCTCCACGAGTGCGTCGCCTACCAGCGCGCCCTCGACGCCCGCCTCGACGCGCTCCTCGCCCGCCGCCCCGACCTCGACCGCGCCGCCGCCTCCCTGCTCCGCTCCGCCCCGCCGCTCCTCTCGCTCGCCGCCTCCGACGCCGCGGCCCTCAGGGAGTCCTCCTCCTCCACCGCCGCCCTCGCCGAGGCGCTCTCCTCCCGCGTCCGCCACCTCGACGCGGCCCACTCGCGCGCCGAGTCCGCCCTGGCCCGCGCCGAGGCGGCCCTCGACCGCTCCCGCGCGCTCGACGCCGCGCGCCGCGCCCTGGCCGCCGACGACCTCGCGGCCGCCGCCACCGCCGCGCACGAGTTCCTGGCCATCGACGCGCGGTTCCCCACCGACGACGACCTCCGCCGCGACCTGCTCGACATCAAGCGCCGCCTCGAGGGCCTCGCGCGGCGGAGGCTCTCGGCCGCGGTCGACGCCCAGGACCACCCCGCCGTGCTGCGCCTCGTGCGCCTCTTCCCCCTCCTCGACCTCGCGCCCGAGGGCCTCCAGGTCTACGTCGCCTACCTCAAGAAGGTCGTCGCCCTCCGCGCCCGCGCAGACTTCGAGCACCTCACGGACCTAATCTCTGCAACCCAGCCTACCCCGGAGCGCCCTGATTTCGTTGGCTGCCTCACCCGTCTCTTCAAGGATATTGTGCTCGCTGTTGAGGAGAATGACGCGGTGCTTCGTGAGCTACGGGGTGAGGATGGTGTTGCCTACGCCATCATCGAGCTGCAGGAGGAATGCGACTCGAGGGGCACCCAGATCCTCCGTCGTTATGCCGATTACCAGAAGCTTGCCCGTCTTTCGTCGGATATAAACTCCTATACCAAGAACCTTCTATCTGTTATGGGTTCAGTGGCCAACGCTGCAGGTGGTAGTGAAGGGCCTGACCCCAGGGAGGTTGAGATTTATCTTGAGGAGATTCTTGCGTTGACACAACTTGGTGAAGACTATACCGAGTTTATGGTGAACAAGATCCGTGGGCTGAGGGATGTCAAGCCTGAACTCGGGCCGCAAGCTATGAAAGCCTTCCGTAATGGCAGCTTTAATAAAATGGAGAAGGATTTGACTGGGTATTATGTGATCTTGGAGGAGTTCTTCATGGTGGAGAACATAAGGAAGGCCATCCAGATTGACGAGCCAGTGCCTGATGGTCTCACGACCTCAATGGTCGACGATGTGTTCTTTCTACTGCAGAGCTGCTGCCGGCGGGCAGCTTTCACTGCAAGCATCAACTCGCTACTTGCTGTGCTTGGTGGGGCAACGAGCCTACTAAGCAATGAGTTCCAGGAGGCACTACAGTGGAGAATGAGGGAGCCAAACTTGGGCGCAAAGCTCTTCCTAGGTGGTGTTGGAGTTCAGAAGACCGGGGAGGAGATTGCAACTGCGCTGAACAACATGGATGTGAGCTCAGAGTATGTCCTGAAGCTCCGCCATGAGGTTGAGGAGCTCTGTGCAGAGGTGAGTTTATTTTTGCCTCCTACCTGTTTGTGTATCTTGTCAGTGGCACATATTTGATAATTAAGTTTTGTACTCATTCAACTAAGATGAAACCAATTCCGTAGGTTTGCTTCTGCTGTGTGTTCCAGGTTGCAATTTTTGTAGAGTAAGAAACTCGCACAATGTGGTGACATCCTCTAGAAACTAGTTGGTAGTAGCATCATTATGTCATGAACTGACACAAACTGTTTGAAATATTAAGTGTTGCATGTACCTTCTCTGAACCGCAAGCTTCTCAGTTAGCTCCAATTAGTTGCCGTATTGCTAAATCCTTAGGCACTTCTCATATTTATTTGGTTGTGAACTTGTTTACTCGGCAATAGTCGAAGCTGCGTGGGACTGCTATCATATTCCGGTATTCAATAGAAGAACAATAAACCATGAACACACCAACTTTTTATCCTGTTCCTAATATATTTATAGCCAGAAAATAATGGTCATATCCTCAACCATTCACTTTATTCCACGTGCTTGATCAAAATGCCATGTAAACTGAAATAGTTCTCACACATCTATATCAGGCTAATATATCAAAATTGTCGAATTTAGTACTTCGAACTTTTAAATACTTGTACTGTCTCCAAGGACCTTTCTATATATTTTAAAGTTTCAATAGTTCCAACGGATTTCTGTGTTACGACTTTATGGTTACAATCAATTTATGGCCAATTCGATGTACTTGTTTCCCATTATTGAACCAGTAAAATTTGTATAGCAAAAGCCAAATCAAGATTGCCTCTATCAATTATCAAAACAAAAAGATTGCCTCTATCAAGTGGCTGATGGCATAGTGTCGCAGTTATGAAACATGTTTACAGAATACCACCCTTAACACCAGACAGTCTAGTCTAGTATAATATAAGCTGCAATGTATCTCGTTCTGGTGTACAACAGTTACCAGAAACCAATGTCCATTACCAAAAAAATGCTGAAATGTGGTTCTGACTCTGCCATATACATACCGCAAACCCTTTTATGAACTTGAATATCTTTGGACATGATGGTCACATGATTTGCATGGATAGCAGCACTTAGATTGTTGTCCTTATCCCAAATAGACCCAACATATGTTCTGCTGTCTCCTGCAAATTAACAATGCATAGCTCTGCAAATGCATGCTACATAGTTGTAACATCAATTATAATAGTAGGCATAGTTTCTCAGGTCTGGTTAAATGGACAGGCACACACATCAGTGTGCATATCAAAACCATGATTTCTTTTTTCTTTTTCTTTTTTGCGATCTTCCTTACTGGAATGAAGGTTCCTCATGACTCATGAGCATCTCCTTCTGATACTTTAGAAGATAATAGTATCGAAGAGCATTGTATTATGCTTTACATGCCTAAAAGATATGGTATGACCACGACGTCAACAAGTTTTCATTACCTCCCAGCTGTGGGTGCTGTCGTCCAAGCAGTCTGTCCTAATGTTATGGGAGGGGTTGTTCCACCTAACATTACCGTTGCTTCGCGTCAGCCAAACAGTTCTATTAAGGTAAATCAATATTCATAAACATAGGTATAAATTATAAGTGACAACCCTGCCCGCTCTGCACCATGCTGCCTAGGAGACCTCCAGTGAAATTCCGAGCAGCCTGCCTACAACAAAGTAGCTTAAATGATTCAGTGCTGAATAAATATATCTACATCAAAGAAACTTAAATGAAAAATGGTTGCATCTGTCAGAAAGATATTGCAGTGGAAATAGCATTGTAAATTTAAATATTCATTGGTAGGTCTGCCAGACCAGCATGTATATTTTTCATGATCAAGACAAACAAGCGTCATGGAGATAATGCTACTATACCCCATACCTTATTACATTATAATAATATATACAGGTATAAATATGGAGGGCCGTAGTTTCTTTAATCCTATAGGCGGCTAGAAATGTAGGACCTAAAATCAATATGCAGATGATTCAAACAAATTTGTGTTGTTCTTTTACGTTTTTGCATACTACAAAAGTTTAAAAGTTACAAACTACAAGGATATTGCAGTCATTACGAGAATAAAATATGATACCCCAGTAAAGCACATTGCCAGATATACTCCATCTTAGGAAATTGAAAATTTGATGCCTTGGCTGAAGTCTTTTGATGGGCTATCTTTGAATTGAATTTCTCTGTGTATGAGATAAGACTAGGAGCATGTATCATGAGATGCTTGATTGTCAGGTTTATAGTGTTTTCCCCTAAGTTACGTCTTATATTCGGGTGTTAGCTATTGTGCATGCGGTCGACTGGCCACTCCTGAAATATAGTGTGTTCTTTCAGATAACAACTTCAGAACATGTGGTTTACTACCAAAACAAAGTGATTAAAGTATGTGCACATTTAGAATGCATTCACATTCAATCAAACATTAATGGAATGTCTTGTTTGCAAAAAAAATATGTAGTACTCTTATGTTCGCAAGTGGATTTCATCCTTTCATGCATGCAATAAACCTTTTGAAAACTTTGACCAACCAATATACATAAGCACTTTTAGATTGGTGACATGGAAATGATATTCTACTATATACTAGATTGGTCATGAAAAGTGCTTCTGCATCATTACAGTTTCCCTTCCAAATAAAATTATAGATCCAAATAAAATTATATATATGGGAAGAGGAACTACTGGTTAAGGTATCTATTGTACTGTATCCATGTCCATAGTGACAAGTAAAAGAGATTGGAGGAAAATATTCTCTTCTAAAATTGAGAGGGATTAACTCACTCACAAATTGTGTGGCTCTTATGTGCTGTTCCTTAATTCCACGGTCTTACGTAAAATAGCTAATGGTTTGATTGAGCTATGGTAATTTAATCTCGGTGTGGTCTTATAGTCATATCTGACAACTGAACTGCTCTGCTGCCTTTCATCAGATTTTCCATGCTCCTGCTGACCGAGAGAAGATCAAGTCCTGTTTATCGGAGCTAGGTGAAATCAACGCTTCCTACAAGAAGATCCTTTATTCTGGGCTGGAGCATTTGGTGGCATCTATTGCACCCCGCATTCGTCCTGTCCTTGACACGGTTACCACTGTCAGCTACGAGCTGGATGATGCCGAATACGGGGAAAACGAGGTGAATGACCCATGGGTGCAGAAGCTTCTCCTTGCAGTTGACACTAACGTTACATGGCTCCAGCCAATGATGACATCGAACAACTACGATTCTTTTGTGCACCTGGTCATTGACTTCATTGTCAAGAGGCTTGAGGTTATCATGATGCAGAAGAGGTTCAGCCAGCTCGGTGGCTTGCAGCTCGACAAGGAGGTTCGCTCCCTGATCAACCATTTCTCAGAGATGTCGCAGAGGCCGGTCCGAGACAAGTTCTCGAGGCTTTCCCAGATGTCAACCATCCTGAACTTTGAGCGTGTATCTGAGATACTGGATTTCTGGGGTGACAATGCTGGGCATCTGACGTGGCTGTTGACACCTGCAGAGGTGAGGAGGGTCTTAGGGCTTAGGATCGACTTCAGGCCCGAAGCGATTTCTGCTTTGAGACTCTAACTTGTGCATTTAAAATACACACTTGTCACACTATTGTTCATTTGTATGTGATATATCATGAAATGTTTTCCCTGTTTTTGTCCTCTTGCTATCGTGGATAATCCCACTTCTTTAATCCTTGTTGAAATAGTGATTATATATGTTAGTGAATTTGTCGCGTTAACTTTGGGAGATGTGTGTATGAATTTGTAGATACTATATGTCAAACCTATGTGCGTGGTAATGCTGGGTGTAACATTTTTTAAAGATAATGTAATAATTAGTTAATTTTTTGAGATAATTTATCTGAACTTATAGCACTTTCTTGATTTTTTTTAAATTTAAGAAGTTGAAATTTGACGAGACCCTTTCTTGATGAAAATGATAATTTTGGCTGCTTGGAGTATCTGGGTCATCAATGATACAGGTGTGTCGCAAAATGGAAAGGGTTGGAAGTGAGATACTCCCTCCGTCCAGAAAAACTTGTCGAAGAAATGGATAAAAATGGATGTCTCTATAACTAAAATACGTCTAGATACATTCATTCCTCCGACAAGTATTTCAGGACGGAGGGAGTACATTTTTACAGCAAGCCAACCTGTTTTTTTTTTCTTCGTAAACCTTTGTGTGTGTTATCAGATTTCTGTAAAATGTGTTAATTTGCTTGCCCTAGGATGTGCGACTTGATTAGAACTCTCCAACTCTTTATTCAGTTACCGTGGTGACCGAGGGAAGGAGATGGTGGCGGAAGGAATTAGGAAAAAAAAGAGGTGGAGTCAATAGGAAAATAGAGTAAACAATACTCCCTGCGATCCAAAATAATTGACGCAGCTCTAGTACAAGATAGTGCAACTATATATTGCACTCTTACTTTCCTAGATCCTCACGGATACATCCTACATACAGGAGACATGAATAAAAGGTACTCTGTAGAAATATACATATACTCCCTTCGGTTAACAAATTTCGTAGGATGCGAAACTGTCCAATCAATGGAACACGCTTGTTTTTCCTCAAAAAATCATGATTGTCAGTGCTTTAATATGCATTAACTACAACACATACACATGTAACCACTAGAGCATGGTTAATAATACTCTTTTTGTCCCATAATATAAAACTCTCTTACACAGTATTATGAGACGGAGGGAGTAGTTTTCTATGAGAGAACTCATATGGACACTTCTTTTGCTAGGTTGACGTGGTTGTATTTCTTCTCTAGCACATTTTTCGAAACGGAGGCAAAAATATTTGCCTCATCGATTAATTAAGAAGAAGAGAGTTGCCCGGTTAATTTACGGAAAACCGGGCGAAAACCGATACAGACTCCCAAACGGACTACTCGCAAAGTACGAAACACTAAAACTGCTCAAGCGGCCCTCTAAACAAGCAACAACCGCAACCCTCAATACTTGTAGAACACAATGAAACTCCTAGCGAGCACACAAACGAAAAATGACCACCCTCCATCATGAAACCACTGACGCCTTTCGGATGGTGCCACACTTCTTGTTTTTCTTCTTCTTTGGTTTCTTCTTAGTTGACTTCTTCTTTGGAGGGTCACTTCTCTAGCACATGACAGATATTGAAAACTGTACATCTTATTGTTGTACGTAACTATTGAATTCTTTAATTATTTTTTACCATCATGATCCAAATCAATGGACAATATAATTTTAATATATGTGGATGAATGTCGTGGCTTGTTTAACTTCTGTCTTAATTATATAATAAATAGATGTCACCGTAGGAATAATCTAGAATACTAAGGGCCAGTTCTTTTGGACGGCTTAATAAATAAGCTATCTCTCCCCAGCTTTAAAAATAAACCGCTCTCAAAATTTGCTGAGACTTCTATATTAGTTATTCCATAACTAATTTAAAAGCCCCAATGAATGAGCGAGGTGGGAGGATGCGCATCTTTTTTTAAGCCGCCAAAAGAACTGACCCTAATTGGTGGTAGCAGAAGTCATACACCGCGTCAATTTAACTTTTCGCTTAGCTTATGCAAAAAACAAATACAAAAGAGAGAAACTTTGTTGCCCTCTTCTTCTATGTCATAATTAGTAATAAAGTAAGCTTTCTGCCTTTCTTCATTTTTGCGTCCAGAATATGGTTTTTGATTAAATGGTTTATTTAAAATTTTCTTGGGTACGTGTTCTATTTCAGAGAAAGAACGATTGGTTAAAGAGAATTGATCCCTGTGGTCATATTTTTTATCCTTGCTCGTCCAGTCTCCAACGTACAAAAGGATATTATTTTGCTTTCCACGTCATATAAAACTTGAACTTCTTGAAGTAACTTATGGGGAGTATAAAAAATACTCCAGGAAACACAGGAGATCCAAAGTAAGTATTACTTCTCTAAATAGTCATTGTTCGCCTTTTTCCGTGGCTAGGACTATTATTTGTTCTAATTTCACAATAGGAATATTTCTAGAATTCTATTGGTGGTAACATAAGTCAAATACAGCGTAAACTAAACTTTCCACTTGGCTTATTCGAAAACAAAAAAATAAGAAGTTACAAAAGAGAGAACTTCGTTGCACTTTTCTTCTGTGTCATAATAGTAATAAGCTAAGCTTTCTATGTTTTTTTATTCATTTTTGGGTTCAGAATATGTTTTTTTGTTTAAATGATTGATCTACTATCGTATTTGGGGTTCTATTTCTGTGAAAAAAAATGATAGTTAACGAGAATTGAACTCCGTGGTCATAGTTGCATTATGTACCTTGGTGTTCTAGTCTCCAATGGAATATAACGAGATTATTTTGTTTTCCTCGTGGTTAAACTTGATCTTCTTGAAGTGACTTTTGGAAAGGGGATCTAGATTTTGCAATAAACCCTGATCTTCTTGAGACACTGTTGGAAATAGCAGTTCCACGGTCAGTCAGTATTTCTCTAGCAATCTTTTTTTTTCATCCTTGCATTCAGAACATGATTTTTGTTGAAGGTTTGATTTACTGTCATCTTCTTCATTCTATTTCAGACGGAGCAAGAATAGTTAAAGGGAATTCCCTGTAGTTTTATTTTCATTGTACAACTTGGTCTTCTCCGCCTCATATTCCCTTGATCCAGTCTCCAAGGGAACACATGGAGATTATTTATTTTCCTCATGATAAATCTTGATCTTCTTAAAGTAACTGCTCGAAAGGGAAATTAGCTTTTGCAATAAACCCTAACCATAAAGCAACCACTGGAAACAACAAATCTGTTGTAAGTACTTCATCTTGTTTCCCCGTCCCTTTGGTTATAACACAATCTTTTGTTTGGTGTAATTTATAAATGGGCAAATTTCCAGAATAGTAATTCATGCTAGCTGAAGTTGTACAATGTGTCTTTCACTTTAAGCTCTGACTCTTTTTAATTTCATTTCTTTCCTAATAAGATTTTCTGTTAATCCTATTTTTGGCAAAATTATTAATAGTTTGAAATAGTGAATTATAGATATCGCTGTTGATACCTAATTAGAGCCTGCTCCCCTTACTTTTTCATGTTTGTCTCCTTCACATAGATAAAATTGCCATGTAAGCGGGCTATAAGCCTGCCATTGTACTTGCTCTAACCCGCTTCTCTTTTCTCTCCTTCAACTCAACATAAATATAATATTTAAATCTATATAGCTTGCTTATATCAGCTTATTGTACCCGCTCTAAATTATCATGAACTGTTGTACTGGTCAATTTTCTTTTAACGCACTAATTTAAAATGGTGATGAAGAGGAATACAAACGGGACTAACAAAGTGGAAAAAACCCGGAAAAGTGAGATAAACCCAACAAACCAGAAATGAGGGAGTAACAAACATATATACATATGTTCGGTCATCTCTTAAGGGTTAACACCGCAAAGCTTGGTACTTCTTGATTTCTCCTTTTGGATGGCTGCGTGATACATGTTTCAATCTTGCGATTCACGTGCTGGCAAAACCTTCCATTTCCACTATCGATGTGCATTTCTTCCAAAACCATCGCATTCTCAGCGAAAAATTTGATGAGCTTGACACCAAGGCAATTCAACTTCTCAAACCGGAATCGCAAACCCACTCTACTCAGTGAGCTCTGCAAGCACTCGAACGGGCGTCGACTCAAGGTAGGAATTTCAGAAACTTCATCATATGCAACACTACTGATGGCTTCATCATCTCCTACCTCGGAATCGCAGCCGCAATCAAAACGATCGACGGGGTTATCGCGGCTAGATCGGAATGTCCTTTTCAGGAATTCACGAGTGTGCTCATGATTTTTGGAGGTGTGGTGGTCCTCTGTGGTGAGGTTGATCCGGAGGTCACGGAGCACGGAGCAGCAACGGAGCAGATTCGCGATCCCCAGGGCCGCCTTCTTGACATTCTCCCCGTGCACTCCATGCAACTCGAGACGCTTGAGGCTGGAGAAGGCGGGCAGGAGCTCGGCCTGCCTCGCCTTGCTGACCACAGCTATCGCCTCGAGCTTTAAGCTTAGCTTCATGTCTTTGGCGCTGGTGAAGCTTCGGACGAGTCGCCAGAAGGTCGCTAGATCATGGTCTGGATCATTGTTCCCGTAGTCGGTGTCCGGGAAAAATTCGAGGTCCACTTGTTCCATCTCCGGGGGCTGTGGACTGAATGAGAACGGCCGGAGAAGCCCCTTGTACCTGAATCTACGCAGCCTCGGCGCGTGGATCTCCGCAGCGACGAGGGCAACGGGTTTCTCATTGTCGGAGCGGTTGCGGTGAGGCATGTAGTCCTTTTTCTCCCACATGCACCTCTCCAGAACGAGCAGGGTGGCGGCTGGGCAACTGAGGCCGAGGAGTCCATCTTCTTTGGGCAGCGGGGGATCGACCTCCTCCCCGTTGTCATCGATGTAGTAGTAGTCTTTGATGTCGTGGTCGTCTATCTGTACAGACTCGAGGCAGACGGCAGAGAGCACCGGCGCGGCGTCGATGATGCACTGTAGGGAGCCAAGGCTCTGAACACAATGCCGCAGCCGCAGCAACGAGAGCCGCGGGAGCGCGACCGTGGCGGCGGCCTTTGGCACGCCGAGGCCCTTGCAGTTGGTGATTTCCAGCACATGGAGAGTCTCCAGCGGCAGGAAGTCGAGGGTGAGCCTATAGACACCTACCCGACTCCAGCAGATCTCCCTGTCCTCGTAAGCTTCGCTGCTATGTCCTTCGGCGACCAGCCTCAACTCCTCCGCCCGGCGCACGGCGGGGTGGGAGAGCAGGACGTCGACCACCTTGTGTTCGGAATCCTCGTAGCAGCTGTGGCGGCTGCGGTTCAGGAAATCGTCGAGCGCTGTGTCGTCGCGGTCAGACAGGCGTAAGGTGAGCCTCTTGACGTGGCCGCCGTCGGCGGCGTCGAGTGCCGCCAAGGCCGCGGAGACGAAGGCATCACGGCCGGAGTAGAAGGCTTCATCGCGCGTACTACTGTAGAGTCCGTGCCTGTAGTTCTGGACGCACGTCTCGAGGTTCACGGCGCCCGAGGAGCGCCAGAGCGCCGTGCGCCAACGCCGCGAGAGCGCGGTCGTGGACGCGGCCTCCTTGGCTGGGGCGAAGTGGAGGACGCGCCGGAGGAGATCGTCGTGGAGTCCGGACAGGCGGTCTTCGCCGGCCATCGTCTACGTCGGCGGCGCGAACAGCGATGCGATCGCGATGGGATCTGGTCTTCGGGTGATGATCGATATATACAGTACGTACGGTTTTTTTAGACAAATATACAGTAATACGTTTTTTTTTAAATCTCACAAAGCTTTATTACTGAATCATAATGTTCATAGGTACAAAAAAAAGATTATGGGCCTCTGGGGTTGTCCTAGCCAAGTGTGTTGGCCAAACCCTAAAGATAACGCATGCTTTGCGAGATTATGGGCCTCCGTATTGGAGGTCCTATACTCATGAGTAAACGAACATGAAATAAAGGTAGTTGCTCTAGCCTTAATTTCCTCGACAATGGCTCCAAATTCTGCTTAGCTTTCCTGTCTGATTGCATCTACCACCACCTTGCAATCGGAGGCAACAAGTAAATGGTTGATATAGAGATCTTCTGAAAGTGCTAATGCCTCCCGAACAGCTAGTGCTTCTAGCACCTGGGGTTGTGCAGTCCTCTGAAAACGAGAGCTGACGCTCCCATGAACAAACCTCTCTCATCCCTGCAAACCACACCAACTGCGCCAAACGTATCTAGGCGTGACACGGCCGCGTCCACATTGAGTTTGTAGTAATCTGTTGGTGCTGGAATCCACGTACGGGGTCGTGGTACTGCTATCCCATGTGCTTCCCCCTTCTTCTTCAAAAACTCTATGTCTGATAAGTAAGCTTTGATGAAGTTGTCAGTGGCAAACGGAGTCTGGTATATATCCTCATGTATAGCTTTCCGTCTTGCACTCCAAATCGCCCATAAAGTAACAATCATCAACTGAAATTGCTCCGGTGGAAGAGAGTCATTCATGGCAAAGAGCTACAGCCGCAAGGCCAGTTTCGAGGTTGCCCACATGTGCTCGACCATCTCGGCTTCAAAGTGCCCACACACACCTAGACACATTACACTCCAGCAAAGAATGCCGCTAGCTATCCTGCCCTCCGCATAGGGAGCAAGCACTCGAGTGGCCATATGACGATGGTTTAGGACATCTCCGTGAGGGAGTGAGTGTGCGCCAATCGCCAAGTGAAAAGCGCAGTTTCGTGGCACTGACATGTTCCATAGCGAGTTCCACCCCCTCATCTCATGTTCAGAGTTGGAAGGATCCTCCCTTTCCTCCAGCCATGCCTCGCGTCCAATTTTGATCTTGACAATCATCTTATAAGCTGACCGTACAGAAAAACGCCCCCTTGGATCATCATTCCACGCCCAGAAATCGTCCACAAGCCGTGTACAGAGCGGTATTTGCAAGATCGCCTCCACATCAATGGGTATGAACACCTGTCTAAGCAAGTCCTCTCGCCACGCAGCTCTAGTGTGGTCGATCAGATCAGAAACCAGTTGCGGTGGGTCAGCAACTAAGGAGGCCACCGCTTCATCATTCCGTCCTTGGGATCCAACTATGTTGCCATATGTTCGTGGTAGTTCCATCACCAATACGCCGGATAGCTCCTTGGGTGATAATATCTCTCCCATCAAGTATAGATCGCCACACCTGAGAAGGATGTGGACCTAGTTGAGCTTCAAGGACTGTACATTGTGGAAAATATGATGCTTTAAGGATTTGTGCACTAAGAGAGGAGGGATCATTCAATAATCTCCAAATTTGCCGAGACAAAAGTGCCAAGTTGAAGATTTCTATATCCCGAAAGCCAAGTCCTCCCAAACTTTTCGGTCGGGTCATCAAATCCCAAGCTACCCAACATGGTTTCCTCTTGCCTCTCTTGCTCCCCCACCAAAATTGACGAATGAGTGACGTAATGCTTTCACAAAGGCCTCGAGGTAATCTGAAGCAAGACATCGAAAAAACTGGTAAAGCTTGAGCCACAAATTTTATGAGAACATCCTTTCTTGCCACTGATAAAAGTTTCTCCATCCATCCCTTTATCCTTTCCCAAACTCTGTCTCGTAAATATTCGAAGGTGCCATTTTTGGACTGTCCAACATCGGTCGGCAGACCCAAATACTTTTCACTCAAAGACTCATTCTGCACATTAAGTATATTCTTTATCTCCACCCTAAGGGTCTCCGGGCATCCCTTACTGAAAAATATGGACGATTTATCATAGTTTACCCTTTGGCCCGAAGCCAAGCAATATGCATCAAGTAGGTTTGAAACCTCATTTGCCCCCTGGACACTAGACTTGAAAGCAGCAGGCTGTCATCTGCAAACAAAAGGTGGTTCACTACCAGAGCCGTGGGCGCCACCTTTATGCCACCGAGCACTAATAGTCGAGAACTGTGTTTTAAAAGGCACGAAAGGCCCTCCGCTGCAATCAAGAATAAGTAAGGGAAATAGGATCTCCTCGCTCGATACCCTGGAAGGTGAGAAGCTCTCTAATCTTTCTCCATTAAACAAGACCGAGAATGAAACAGAAGTGATCATGCTCATAACTGTATGGACCCAATCTGGTGCAAAGCCAAGCTTAACCATAATTGCCTTTAGATAAGGCCACTCTAGTCTGTCATATGCCTTCATCATATCAAGCTTAAGTGCACAAAAGCTGTTTGTCTTGGATCTGTTTCTCTTCATGAAGTGCAAACATTCATACGCACAAATAATATTATCCGTGATTAACCTCCCGGGAACAAAGGCTGATTGCTCCTTTGAGATAATATCTGGCAATATCAACTTCAATCTATTCGACACCACTTTAGAAGCTATTTTATAAATCACATTGCAAAGGCTGATAGGCCTAAACTGGGTAAGGAGAGTGGGATTTTGTACCTTGGGTATCAACACGAGTACCGTATCATTAATGCTTGCAGCAGTCTCCTCTCCACGGATGATCTGAAGCACCACTTTAGTTACTTCATCCCCACAAATGTCCCAGTGGCGCTGATAGAAGTGTGCAGGAAAACCATCTGGCCCCGGTGCCTTCGTAGGAAACATCTGAAACAGGGCCTGCTTTACTTCCTCGTTTGTGTAAGGAGCACAAAGCGAAGCATTCATCTCTGGTGTCACTTTCCGAGGCACATGTTGTAATACATCATCTACCCCGTGTACACCTTCCGTCGTGTACAAGGTTTTATAGAAATCTGTCACAAGTTGTTTCATCTCAGCCTTGTCCTCTACTCTTATACCCAGCGCATTGTGTAGAGCTCGAATCATATTCTTCCTACGCCGCATATTTGCTCTCATGTGAAAAAATTTTGTGTTGCGATCACCCATGATCAGCCCTTGATCGCGATCTTTGTCTCCACATTAACTCCTCCCTATGATAGAGCTCAACCAGTCGTTCATTCAACTTTTGCTCAAGGTGATTTGGAGCAGTCCTAGACGGAACACTCCGAAGCCTCTCTAGCTCCGCTTTTGCCTTCTTGATCTCCTTCCTAACACTTCCAAAAGTTGCATCCTCCCATGCCGAGAGGTTCTTTGACAGAAGCTCCAATTTTCTGCGAATCCCCTCAACTCCTTGATCTGCTTGCAGTTCGCTCCATCCTGAGCTGATAGTGTCACGCCATGATTCATGTGACTCCCACATCACTGCATCGAAGCTCGGTTTAGGGCGTGGTAAAACCTCTTCAAACTGCACGAGTATTGGTCCATGATCCGAGGACGCCGAAGTTAAGTTTGTAACCTTGGCCATAGGGAAAAGCGCTGCCCAATCTGTTGGGGAACGTAGTAATTTCAAAAATTTTCCTACGCACACACAAGATCATGGTGATGATATAGCAACGAGGGGAGAGTGTTGTCTACGTACCCTCGTAGACCGAAGCGGAAGCGTTGACACAACGTAGTGTAAGTAGTTGTACGTCTTCCCGGTTCAACCGATCCAAGCACCGTTACTCCGGCACCTCCGAGTTCTTGACACACATACAGCTCGATGACGCACCCTCGATCTCCAATCCAGTAGAGGCGCCGAGGGGAGTTCCACAAGACGACAGCGTGGTGACGATCTTGATGTTCTCCTGTCGCAGGGCTTCGCCTAAGCACCGCTACAATATGACCGAGGTGTAATATCGTGTTGGGGGGCACCGCACACGGCTAAGGAACGATCAATGATCAACTTGTGTGTCCTAGGGTGCCCCCTACCCCCGTATATAAAGGAGGGAGGGAGGAGGTGGCCGGCCCAAGGGGGGGCGCGCCATAGGGAGGAGGAAACCTACTCCAAGTAGGTTTCCCCTCTTTTTCCTAATACATGTTGGAGGGGGAAGGAAGGAGTACTAGTAGTAGGAAGGAAGAGGGGGAAGGAGAAAGGAAAGGGGAGGCCGGCCCCCCTCCCCAATTCGGATTGGGCTTGGGGGGGCGCGCCCCCCTCCTTTGCTCCTTCTCCGTTCCTCCCACTTGGGCCCAATAAGGCCCATATACTTACCGGGGGGTTCCGGTAACCTCCCGGAGCTCCGGTATATTTCCAAACTCTCCCGGAACCTTTCCGGTGTCCAAATATATCCGTCCAATATATCAATCTTTATGTCTCGACCATTTCGAGACTCCTCATCATGTCCGTGATCACATCCGGGACTCCGAACAACCTTCGGTACATCAAAATACATAAACTCATAATATAACTGTCATCGAAACCTTAAGCGTGCGGACCCTACGGTTCGAGAACAATGTAGACATGACCGAGACACGTCTCTGGTCAATAACTAATAGCGGGACCTGGATGCCCATATTGGTTCCTACATATTCTACGAAGATCTTTATCGGTCAAACCGCATAACAACATACGTTGTTCCCTTTGTCATCGGTATGTTACTTGCCCGAGATTTGATCGTCGGTATCCAATACCTAGTTCAATCTCGTTACCGGCAAGTCTCTTTACTCGTTCCGTAATGCGTCATCTCATAACTAACTCATTAGTTACATGCTTGCAAGGCTTAGGTGATGAGTATTACCGAGAGGGCCCAGAGATACCTCTCCGACAATCGGAGTGACAAATCCTAATCTCGAATTATGCTAACTCTGTTGGAGAACGTAGTAATTTCAAAAATTTTCCTACGCACACGCAAGATCATGGTGATGATATAGCAACGAGGGGAGAGTGTTGTCTATGTACCCTCGTAGACCGAAAGCGGAAGCGTTAGCACAACGCGGTTGATGTAGTCGTACGTCTTCACGATCCGACTGATCCAAGCACCGAACGTACGGAGCCTCCGAGTTCAGCACACGTTCAGCTCGATGACGTCCCTCGAACTCCGATCTAGCCGAGTGTCGAGGGAGAGTTCCGTCAGCACAACGGCGTGGTGACGATCTTGATGTTCTACCGGCGCAGGGCTTCGCCTAAGCTTCGCGACGATATGACCGAGGTGGAATATGGTGGAAGGGGGCACCGCACACGGCTAAGGAACGATCCGTAGATCAACTTGTGTGTTTATGGGGTGCCCCCTGCCCCCGTATATAAGGAGTGGAGGAGGGGGAGGGCCGGCCTCTCTATGGCGCGCCCTAGGGGAGTCCTACTCCCACCGGGAGTAGGATTCCCCCTTTCCTAGTCCAACTAGGAACCCTTCCATGTAGTAGGAGTAGGAGAGAAGGAAAGGGAAGGGAAAAGGAGAAGGAAGGAAGGGGGCGCCTCCCTAGTCCAATTCGGACTAGTCCATGGGGAGGGTGCGCCACCCTTATGGCCCTTTTCTCCTTTTCCGTATGGCCCATTAAGGCCCAATACGAATTCCGTAACTCTCCGGTACTCGAAAAATACCGAATCACTCGGAACCTTTCCGAACTCCGAATATAGTCGTCCAATATATCGATCTTTATGTCTCGACCATTTCGAGACTCCTCGTCATGTCCCCGATCTCATCCGGGACTCCGAACTCCTTTGGTACATCAAAACTCATAAACTCATAATAAAACTGTCATCGAAACCTTAAGCGTGCGGACCCTACGGGTTCGAGAACTATGTAGACATGACCTAGAACTATTCTTGGTCAATAACCAATAGCGGGACCTGGATGCCCATATTGGTTCCTACATATACTACGAAGATCTTTATCGGTCAAACCGCATAACAACATACGTTGTTCCCTTTGTCATCGGTATGTTACTTGCCCGAGATTTGATCGTCGGTATCCAATACCTAGTTCAATCTCGTTACCGCAAGTCTCTTTACTCGGTTCTGTAATGCATCATCCCGTAACCAACTCATTGGTCACATTGCTTGCAAGGCTTATAATGATGTGCATTACCGAGAGGGCCGAGAGATACCTCTCCGACAATCGGAGTGACAAAACCTAATCTCGAAATACGCCAACTCAACATGTACCTTCGGAGACACCTGTAGTACTCCTTTATAATCACCCAGTTACGTTGTGACGTTTGGTAGTACCCAAAGTGTTCCTCCGGTAAATGGGAGTTGCATAATCTCATAGTTACAGGAACATGTATAAGTCATGAAGTAAGCAATAGCAACATACTAGACGATCAAGTGCTAGGCTAACGGAATTGGTCTTGTCAATCACATCATTCTCCTAATGATGTGATCCCGTTAATCAAATGACAACTCTTTTGTCCATGGCTAGGAAACATAACCATCTCTGATAAACGAGCTAGTCAAGTAGAGGCATACTAGTGACACTATGTTTGTCTATGTATTCACACATGTATTATGTTTCCGGTTAATACAATTCTAGCATGAATAGTAAACATTTATCATGAAATAAGGAAATAAATAATAACTTTATTATTGCCTCTAGGGCATATTTCCTTCAAACTCAACATGTACCTTCGGAAACACCTGTAGTACTCCTTTATAATCACCCAGTTACGTTGTGACGTTTGGTAGTACCCAAAGTGTTCCTCCGGTAAACAGGAGTTACACAATTCTCATAGTTACAGGAACATGTATAAGTCATGATGGAAGCAATAGCAGAATACTAAACGATCAAGTGCTAAGCTAACGGGATGGGTCATGTCAATCACATCATTCTCCTAATGATGTGATCCCATTTAATCAAATGACAACACATGTCTATGGTTAGGAAACATAACCATCTTTGATTAATGAGCTAGTCAAGTAGAGGCATACTAGTGACTATATGTTTGTCTATGTATTCACACATGTATCATGTTTCCGGTTAATACAATTCTAGCATGAATAATAAACATTTATCATGATATGAGGAAATAAATAATAAATTTATTATTGCCTCTAGGGCATATTTCCTTCAGTCTCCCACTTGCACTAGAGTCAATAATCTAGATTACATAGTAATGATTCTAACACCCATGGAGTCTTGGTGCTGATCATGTTTTGCTCGTGAGAGAGGCTTAGTCAACGGGTCTGCTACATTCAGATCCGTATGTATCTTGCAAATCTCTATGTCTCCCACTTGGACTTGGTCCCGAATGGAATTGAAGCGTCTCTTGATGTGCTTGGTCCTCTTGTGAAATCTGGATTCCTTTGCCAAGGCAATTGCACCAGTATTGTCACAGAAGATCTTCATTGGTCCCGATGCACTAGGTATGACACCTAGATCGGAAATGAACTCCTTCATCCAGACTCCTTCATTTGCTGCTTCAGAAGCAGCTATGTACTCCGCTTCACATGTAGATCCCGCCACGACGCTTTGTTTAGAACTCGCACCAACTCACAGCTCCACCGTTTAATATAAACACGATCCGGTTTGTGATTTAGAATCGTCCGGATCGGTGTCAAAGCTTGCATCGACGTAACCATTTACGACTAGCTCTTTGTCACCTCCATATCGAGAAACATATCCTTAGTCCTTTTCGGTATTTCGGGATGTTCTTGACCGCTGTCCGATGATCCATTCCTGGATTACTTTGGTACCTACCTGCCAAGCTTATTGCTAAGCATACGTCAAGTCTGGTACACAGCATTGCATACATGATAGAGCCTATGGCTGAAGCATAGGGAACACCTTTCATTTTCTCTCTATCTTCTGCTGTGGTCGGGCATTGAGTTTGACTCAACTTCACACCTTGTAGCACAGGCAAGAATCCTTTCTTTGCCTGATCCATTTTGAACTTTTTCAAAATTTTGTCAAGGTATGTGCTTTGTGAAAGTCCTATTAAGCGTCTTGATCAATGTCTATAGATCTTGATGCCCAATATGTAAGCAGCTTCACCGAGGTCTATCATTGAAAAACTTTTATTCAAGTATCCCTTTATGCTATCCAGAAATTCTATATCATTTCCAATTAACAATATGTCATCAACATATAAAACTAGAAATGCTATAGAGCTCCCACTCACTTTCTTGTAAATACTGAGCTTCTCCAAAAGTCTCAGTATAAAACCATATGCTTTGATCACACTTGTCAAAGCGTTTATTCCAACTCCGAGATGCTTGCACCAGTCCATAAATGGAACGCTGGAGCTTGCACACTTTGTTAGCACCTTTTGGATCAACAAAACCTTCAGGCTGCATCATATACAACTCTTCTTCTAGAAATCCATTCAAGAATGCAATCTTGACATCCATTTGCCAAATTTCATAATCATGAAATGCAGCAATAGCTAACATGATTCGGACAGACTTAAGCATCGCTACGGGTGAGAAAGTCTCATCGTAGTCAACCCCTTGAATATATAGACAAACAGAGTGTCACTAGTATGCCTCTACTTGACTAGCTTGTTAATCAAAGATGGTTATGTTTCCTAACCATGAACAAGGAATTGTTATTTGATTAACAAGGTCACATCATTAGTTGAATGATCTGATTGACATGACCCATTCCATTAGCTTAGCACCCAATCGTTTAGTATGTTGCTATTGCTTTTATCCATGACTTATACATGTTCCTATAACTATGAGATTATGCAACTCCCGTTTACAGGAGGAACACTTTGGTACTACCAAACGTCACAACGAATCGGGTGATTATAAAGGAGTACTATAGGTGTCTCCAAAGGCGATGTTGGGTTGGCGATTTGAGATTAGGATTTGTCACTCCGATTGACGGAGAGGTATCTCTGGGCCCTCTCGGTAATACACATCACTTAAGCCTTGCAAGCATTACAACTAATGAGTTAGCTGCGAGATGATGTATTACGGAACGAGTAAAGAGACTTGCGGTAACGAGATTGAACTAGGTATTGGATACCGACGATCGAATCTCGGGCAAGTAACATACCGATGACAAAGGGAACAACGTATGTTGTTATGCGGTCCGACCGATAAAGATCTTCGAGAATATGTAGGAGCCAATATGGGCATCCAGGTCCCGCTATTGGTTATTGACCGGAGACGTGTCTCGGTCATGTCTACATTGTTCTCGAACCGTAGGGTCCGCACGCTTAAGGTTTCGATGGCGGTTATATTATGAGTTTGTGTATTTTGATGTACGAAGAAGTTTGGAGTCCGGATGTGATCACGGACATGACGAGGAGTCTCGAAATGGTCGAGACATAAAGATTGATATATTGACGGCTATATTCGGACACCGGAAAGGTTCGGAAGTCTCCGGAGAAAACCGGAGTGCCGAGAGGTTACCGGAACCCCGGGAAGTAATGGGCCTTATTGGGCCGAGAGGGAGAGAGGGCCGCACCAGGAGGTGGCGCGCCCTGTGGGAGTCCGAATAGGACAGGAGGGGGCGGCCCCCCCTCCCTCCCTCTCCTTCCTTCCCCTTCCTCCTTCCTAGTTGGACTAGGAAAGGGAGTCCTACTCCCACTAGGAGGAGGACTCCCCCCTTGGCGCGCCCTAGGCGGCCGGCCCTCCCCTTGCTCCTTTATATACGGGGCAGGGGCACCCTAGAACACACAAGTTGATCCTTGAGATCGTTCCTTAGCCGTGCGGTGCCCCTCCACCATAATCCACCTCGGTCATATCGTTGCGGTGCTTAGGCGAAGCCTGCGCCGATAGAACATCAAGATCGTCACCACGCCGTCGTCCGACGGAACTCTCTCCCGAGCTTTGCTGGATCGGAGCCCGAGGAGCGCCACCGAGCTGTACGTGTGTCAAGAACTCGGAGGCTCCGGAGTAACGGCGCTGGGATCGGTTGGATCGCGAGGAGAACGTCGACTACTTCCTCTACGCCAGATCGCTTCGCTTTGGTCTACGAGGGTACGTAGACAACACTCTCCCTCTCGTTGCTATGCATCACCATGATCTTGCGTGTGCGTAGGAAAATTTTGAAATTACTACGTTCCCCAACAGTGGCATCCGAGCCTAGGTTTTTATGGTTTGATGTTATGCACGAGTAGAACACAAGTGAGTTGTGGACGATATAAGTCATACTGCCTACCAGCATGTCATACTTTGGTTCAGCAGTATTGTTGGATGAAGCGGCCCAGACCGACATTACGCGTACGCTTACGCGAGACTGGTTCTACCGACGTGCTTTGCACACAGGTGGCTGGCGGATGTCAGTTTCTCCAACTTTAGTTGAACCAAGTGTGACTACGCCCGGTCCTTGCGAAGGTTAAAACGGAGTCTATTTGACAAACTATCGTTGTGGTTTTGATGCGTAGGTGAGATTGGTTCTTGCTTAAGCCCGTAGCAGCCACGTAAAACTTGCAACAACAAAGTAGAGGACGTCTAACTTGTTTTTGCAGGGCATGTTGTGATGTGATATGGCCAAGACATTATGCTATATTTTATTGTATGAGATGATCATGTTTTGTAACCGGTTATCGGCAATGGCAGGAGCCATATGGTTGTCGCTTTATTGTATGAAATGCAACGCTCTGTAATTGCTTTACTTTATCACTAAGCGGTAGCGATAGTCGAGAAGCAATAGATGGCGAAACAACAACGATGCTACGATGGAGATCAAGGTGTCGCGCGGTGGCGATGGTGATCACGGCGGTGCTTCGGAGATGGAGATCACAAGCACAAGATGATGATGGCCATATCATATCACTTATATTGATTGCATGTGATGTTTATCCTTTATGCAGCTTATCTTGCTTTGATTGACGGTAGCATTTTAAGATGATCTCTCACTAAAATTATCAAGTAGTGTTCTCCCGAGTATGCCTTTGTTGCCAAAGTTCGTCGTGCCGAGACACCACGTGATGATCGGGTGTGATAAGCTCTACGTCCATCTACAACGGGTGCAAGCCAGTTTTGCACATGCAGAATACTCAGGTTATACTTGACGAGCCTAGCATATGCAGATATGGCCTCGGAACACGGAGACCGAAAGGTCGAGCGTGAATCATATAGTAGATATGATCAACATAAGATGTTCACCATTGAAAACTACTCCATCTCACGTGATGATCGGTTATGGTTTAGTTGATTTGGATCACGTGATCACTTAGATGACTAGAGAGATGTCTGTCTAAGTGGGAGTTCTTAAGTAATATGATTAATTGAACTTAAATTTATCATGAACTTAGTCCTGGTAGTATTTTGCAAATTATGTTGTAGATCAATAGCTCGCGTTGTTGCTTTCATATGTTTATTTTGATATGTTCCTAGAGAAAACTGTGTTGAAAAATGTTAGTAGCAATGATGCGGATTTGATCCGTGATCTAAGGTTTATCCTCATTGCTGCACAGAAGAATTATGTCCATAATGCACTGCTAGGTGACAGACCTATTGCAGGAGCAGATACAGACGTTATGAACGTTTGGCTAGCTCAATATGATGACTACTTGATAGTTTTGTGCACCATGCTTTATGGCTTAGAATCGGGACTTCAAAGATGTTTTGAACATCATGGACCATATGAGATGTTCCAGAAATTGAAGTTAATATTTCAAATACCCGAGTTGAGAGATATGAAGTCTCCAACAAGTTCTATAGCTAAAAGATGGAGGAGAATCGCTCAACTAGTGAGCATGTGCTCAGATTATGCAGGTACTTCAATCGCTTGAATCAAGTGGGAGTTAATCTTCCGGATAAGATAGTGATTGATGAATTCTCTAGTCACCATCACCAAGTTAGTAGAACTTCGTGATGAACTATAGTATGCAAGGGATGATGAAAATGATTCCCGAGTTTTTCATGATGATGAAATCGATGGAGGTAGAAATCAAGAAAGAACATCAAGTGTTGATGGTTAACAAGACCACTAGTTTCAAGAAAAGGGCAAAGGGATAGAAGGAACTTCAATAAGAACGGCAAGCAAGTTGCTGCTCAAGTGAAGAAGCCCAAGTCGGACCTAAGCACGAGACTAAGTGCTTCTACCGCAAAGGGACTGGTTATTGGAAGCGTAACTACCCCAAGTATTTGGCGGATAAGAAGGATGGCAAAGTAAACAAAGGTATATTTGATATACATGTTATTGATGTGTACTTTACTAGTGTTTATAGCAACCCTCGGTATTTGGTACTGGTTCGGTTGCTAAGAGTAGTAACTCAAACGGAGTTGCGAATCAAATGAAACTAGTTAAGGGTGAAGTGACGATGTGTGTTGAATGTAGTTTCAAGATTGATATGATCATCATCGCACACTCCCTATACTTTCGGGATTAGTGTTGAACCTAAATAAATGTTATTTGGTGTTTGCGTTGAGCATGAATATGATTTGATCGTGTTTATTGCAATACGGTTATTCATTTAAGTAAGAGAATAAACTGTTGTTCTGTTTACATGAATAAAACCTTATATGGTTACACACCCAATGAAAATGGTTCATTGGATCTCGATCGTAGTGATACACATATTCATAATATTGAAACCAAAAGATGCAAAGTTAATAATGATAGTGCAACTTATTTGTGGCACTGCCATTTAGGTCATATTGGTGTAAAGCGTATGAAGAAACTCCATGTTGATGGGATTTTGGAATTACTTGATTATGAATCACTTGATGCTTGCGAACCATGCCTCATGGGCAAGATGACTAAGACTCCGTTCTCCGGAACAGTGAAGCGAGCAACTGACTTATTGGAAATAATACATACTGATGTATGCGATCCAATGAGTGTTAAGGCTCGCGGCGGGTATCGTTATTTTCTGACCTTCACAGATGATTTGAGCAGATATGGGTATATCTACTTGATGAAACATAAGTCTGAAATAGTTGAAAGGTTCAAAGAATTTCAGAGTGAAGTGGAAAAATCATCGTGACAAGAAAATAAGGTTTCTACGATTTGATCGCGGAGACGAATATTTGAGTTACGAGTTTGGTCTTCAATTAAAACAATGTGGAATAGTTTCACAGCTCACGCCACCTGGAACACCACAATGTTATGGTGTGTCCAAACATCGTAACCGCACTTTATTGGATAAAGTGCAATCTATGATGTTTCTTACTGATTTACCAATATCGTTTTGGGATCATGCATTAGAGACAGCTGCATTCACGTTAAATTGGGCACCATCTAAATCCGTTGAGACGGCACTATATGAACTGTGGTTTAGCAAGAAACCCAAGTTGTCGTTTCTTAAAGTTTGGAGCTGCGATGCTTATGTGAAAAAGTTTCATCCTGATAAGCTCAAACCCAAATCGGAGAAGTGCGTCTTCATAGAATACCCAAAGGAAATTGTTGGGTACACCTTCTATCACAGATCCGAAGGCAAAACATTCGTTGCTAATAAATGGATCCTTTCTAGAGAAGGAGTTTCTCTCGAAAGAAGTGAGTGGGAGGAAAGTAGAACTTGATGAGGTAACTGTACCTGTTCCCTTATTGGAAAGTAGTTCATCACAGAAATCTGTTGTTGTGACTACTATACCAATTAGTGAGGAAGTTAATGATGATGATCATGTAACTTCAGATCAAGTTACTACCGAACCTCGTAGGTAAAACAGAGTGAGATCCGCACCAGAGTGGTATGGTAATCCTGTTCTAGAAGTCATGTAACTAGACCATGATGAACCTACGAACTATGAGGAAGCGATGATGAGCCCAGATTCCGCGAAATGGCTTGAGGCCATAAAATCTGAGATGAGATCCATGTATGAGAACAAAGTGTGGACTTTGGTGGAGTTGCCCGATGATCGGCAAGCCATAGAAAATAAATGGATCTTCAAGAGGAAGACGGACGTTGATAGTAGTGTTACTATCTACAAAACTCGACTTGCTGCAAAAAGGTTTTCGACAAAGTTCAAGATGTTGACTACAATGAGATTTTCTCAACTGTAGCGATGCTTAAATCTGTCCGAATCATGTTAGCAATTGCCACAATTTATGAAATTTGGCAAATGGATGTAAAACTGCATTCTGAATGGTTTTACGGAGGAAGAGTTGTATATGATGCAACCGAAGGTTTTTTTCGATCTAAAGGGAGCTAACAAAGTGTGCAAGCTCCAGCGATCCATCTATGGACTGGTGCAAGCATCTCGGAGTTGGAATATACGCTTTGATGAGTTGATCAAAGCATATAGTTTTGTACAGACTTATGGTGAAGCCTGTATTTACTAGAAAGTGAGTGGGAGCACTACAACATTTCTGATAAGTATATGTGAATGACATATTGTAGATCGGAAACAATGTAGAATTATTCTGCAAAGCATAAAGGAGTGTTGGAAAGAAGTTTTTCAAAGAAAGACCTCGATGAAGCTGCTTACATATTGAGCATCAAGATCTATAGAGATAGATCAAGATGCTTGATAAAGTTTTTTCAATGAGTACATACCTTGACAAGATTTTGAAGTAGTTCAAAATGGAACAGTCAAAGAAAGAGTTCTTGCCTGTGTTACAAGGTGTGAAATTGAGTAAGACTCAAAACCCGACCACGGCAGAAGATAGAAAGAGAATGAAAGTCATTACCTATGCCTTGGCCATAGGTTCTATAAAGTATGCCATGCTGTGTACCAGATCTATTGTATACCCTGCACTGAGTTTGGCAAGGGAGTACAATAGTGATCTAGGAGTAGATCACTGGACAGCGGTCAAAATTATCCTTAGTGAAATAAGGATATGTTTCTAGATTATGGAAGTGACAAAAGGTTCGTCGTAAAGGGTTACGTCGATGCAAGTTTTGACACTGATCTGGATGACTCTAAGTCTCGATCTAGATACATATTGAAAGTGGGAGCAATTAGCTAGAGTAGCTTCTTGCAGAGCATTGTAGACATAGAAAAATTGCAAAATACATAACGGATCTGAATGTGAAAGACCCGTTGACTAAGACTCTCTCACAAGCAAAACATGATCACACCTTAGTACTCTTTGGGTGTTAATCACATAGCGATGTGAACTAGATTACTGAATCTAGTAAACCCTTTGGGTGTTGGTCACATGGCAATGTGAACTATGGGTGTTAATCACATGATGATGTGAACTATCGATGTTAATCACATGGTGATGTGATCTAGATTATTGACTCTAGTGCAAGTGGGAGACTGAAGGAAATATGCCCTAGAGGCAATAATAAAGTTATTATATATTTCCTCATATCATGATAAATGTTTATTATTCATGCTAGAATTGTATTAACCGGAAACATAATACATGTGTGAATATATAGACAAACAGAGTGTCACTAGTATGCCTCTACTTGACTAGCTTGTTAATCAAAGATGGTTATGTTTCCTAACCATGAACAAGGAATTGTTATTTGATTAACAAGGTCACATCATTAGTTGAATGATCTGATTGACATGACCCATTCCATTAGCTTAGCACCCGATCGTTTAGTATGTTGCTATTGCTTTTATCCATGACTTATACATGTTCCTATAACTATGAGATTATGCAACTCCCGTTTACCGGAGGAACACTTTGGGTACTACCAAACGTCACAACGAATCGGGTGATTATAAAGGAGTACTACAGGTGTCTCCAAAGGCAGATGTTGGGTTGGCGTATTTGAGATTAGGATTTGTCACTCCGATTGTCGGAGAGGTATCTCTGGGCCCTCTCGGTAATACACATCACTTAAGCCTTGCAAGCATTACAACTAATGAGTTAGCTGTGAGATGATGTATTACGGAACGAGTAAAGAGACTTGCCGTAACGAGATTGAACTAGGTATTGGATACCGACGATCGAATCTCGGGCAAGTAACATGCCGATGACAAAGGAACAACGTATGTTGTTATGCGGTCCGACCGATAAAGATCTTCGTAGAATATGTAGGAGCCAATATGGGCATCCAGGTCCCGCTATTGGTTATTGACCGGAGACGTGTCTCGGTCATGTCTACATTGTTCTCGAACCGTAGGGTCCACACGCTTAAGGTTTGATGTGACGGTTATATTATGAGTTTGTGTATTTTGATGTACCGAAGAAGTTGAGTCCGGATGTGATCACGGACATGACGAGGAGTCTCGAAATGGTCGAGACATAAAGATTGATATATTGGACGGCTATATTCGGACACGGAAAGGTTCGGAAGTTTCGGAGAAAACCGGAGTCTTGGAGGGTTACGGAACCCCCGGGAAGTAATGGGCCTTATTGGGCCGAGAGGAGAGAGAGGCCGCACCAGGAGGTGGCGCCCCTGTCGGGAGTCCGAATAGGACAGGAGGGGGCGCCCCCCTCCCTCTCCTCTCCTTCCTTCCCCTTCCTCCTTCCTAGTTGGACTAGGAAAGGGAGTCCTACTCCCACTAGGAGGAGGACTCCCCCCCTGGCGCGCCCCTAGGCCGGCCGGCCCTCCCCTTGCTCCTTTATATACGGGGCAGGGGCACCCTAGAACACACAAGTTGATCCTTGAGATCGTTCCTTAGCCGTGCAGCGGTGCCCCCTCCACCATACTCCACCTCGGTCATATCTTTGCGGTGCTTAGGCGAAGCCTCGCGCGGTAGAACATCAAGATCGCCACCACGCCGTCGTCTTGACGGAACTCTCTCTCCCGGAGCTTTGCTGGATCGGAGCCCGAGGAGCGCCACCGAGCTGTACGTGTGTCAAGAACTCGAGGCGCCGGAGTAACGACGGATCGGTTGGATCGCGAGGAGAACGTCGACTACTTCCTCTATGTTGTGATCGCTTCGCTCGGTCTCACGAGGGTACGTAGACAACACTCTCCCCTCTCGTTGCTATGCATCACCGTGATCTTGCGTGTGCGTTGGAAAATTTTGAAATTACTACGTTCCCCAACAATTCGGACAGACTTAAGCATCGCTACGGGTGAGAAAGTCTCATCGTAGTCAACCCCTTGAACTTGTCGAAAACCTTTCGCAACAAGTCGAGCTTTGTAGATAGTAACATTACCATCAGCGTCAGTCTTCTTCTTAAAGATCCATTTATTTTCAATGGCTTTTCGATCATCGGGCAAGTCAACCAAAGTCCATACTTTGTTTTCATACATGGATCCCATCTCAGATTTCATGGCCTCTAGCCATTTTGCGGAATCTGGGCTCATCATCGCTTCCTCATAGTTCGTAGGTTCATCATGGTCAAGTAACATGACTTCCAGAATAGGATTACCGTACCACTCTGGTGCGGATCTTACTCTGGTAGACCTCCGAGGTTCAGTTGAAACTTGATCTGAAGTTTCATGATCAATATCATTAGCTTCCTCACTAATTGGTGTAGTTGTCACAGGAACCGGTTCTTGTGATGAACTACCTTCCAATAAAGGAGTAGATACAGTTATCTCATCAAGTTCTACTTTCCTCCCACTCACTTCTTTCGAGAGAAACTCCTTCTCTAGAAAGGATCCAAATTTAGCAACGAAAATCTTGCCCTCAGATCTGTGATAGAAGGTGTACCCAATAGTCTCCTTTGGGTATCCTATGAAGACACATTTCTCCGATTTGGGTTCGAGCTTATCTGGTTGAAGTTTCTTCACATAAGCATCGCAGCCCCAAACTTTAAGAAACGACAACTTTGGTTTCTTGCCAAACCATAGTTCATAAGGCGCCGTCTCAACGGATTTTGATGGTGCCCTATTTAACATGAATGCGGCCGTCTCTAAAGCATAACCCCAAAACGATAGCGGTAAATCGGTAAGAGACATCATAGATCGTACCATATCAAGTAAAGTACGACGATTCTGACGTTCGACACACCATTTCGTTGTGGTGTTCCAGGTGGCGTGAGTTGCGAAACTATTCCGCATTGTTTCAAATGTAAACCAAACTCGTAACTCAAATATTCTCCTCCACGATCAGATCGTAGAAACTTTATTTTCTTGTTACGATGATTTTCTACTTCACTCTGAAATTCTTTGAACTTTTCAAATGTTTCAGACTTGTGCTTCATCAAGTAGATATACCCATATCTGCTCAAATCATCTGTGAAGGTGAGAAAATAACGATATCCGCCACGAGCCTCAACATTCATCGGGCCACATACATCTGTATGTATGATTTCCAACAAATCTGGTGCTCTCTCCATAGATCCGGAGAATGGTGTTTTGGTCATCTTGCCCATGAGGCACGGTTCGCAAGTACCAAGTGATTCATAATAAGGTGATTCCAGAAGTCCATCAGTATGGAGTTTCTTCATGCGTTTTACACCGATATGACCTAAACGGCAGTGCCACAAATATGTTGCACTATCATTATCAACTCTGCATCTTTTGGCTTCAACATTATGAATATGTGTATCACTACTATCGATATTCAATAAAAATAGACCACTCTTCAAGGGTGCATGACCATAAAAGATATTACTCATATAAATAGAACAACCATTATTATCTGATTTAAATGAATAACCGTCTCGCATCAAACAAGATCCAGATATAATGTTCATGCTCAACGCAGGCACCAAATAACAATTATTTAGGTCTAAAACTAATCCCGATGGTAGATGTAGAGGTAGCGTGCCGACCGCGATCACATCGACTTTGGAACCATTTCCCACGCGCATCATCACCTCGTCCTTAGCTAATCTTCGCTTAATCCGTAGTCCCTGTTTCGAGTTGCAAATGTTAGCAACAGAACCAGTATCAAATACCGAGGTGCTATTGCGAGCATTAGTAAGGTACACATCAATAACATGTATATCACATATACCTTTGTTCACTTTGCCATCCTTCTTATCCGCCAAATACTTGGGGCAGTTCCGCTTCGGTGTCGATGCGCTTGCAAGAGAAGCACTTCGGCCAGAGCTTAGGTCCGACTTGGGTTTCTTCTCTTGAGCAGCAACTTGTTTGCTGTTCTTTTTGAAGTTCCCCTTCTTCTTCCCTTTGCCCTTCTTCTTGAAACTAGTGGTCTTGTTGACCATCAACACTTGATGCTCCTTCTTGATTTCTACCTCCGCGGCTTTCAGCATCGCGAAGAGCTCGGGAATAGTCTTGTTCATCCCTTGCATGTTATAGTTCATCACAAAGCTCTTGTAGCTTGGTGGCAGTGATTGGAGAATTCTGTCAATGACGCTATCATCCGGAAGATTAACTCCCAGTTGAATCAAGTGATTATTATACCCAGACATTTTGAGTATATGCTCACTGATAGAACTGTTCTCCTCCATCTTGCAGCTGTAGAACTTATTGGAGACTTCATATCTCTCAATCCGGGCATTTGCTTGAAATATTAACTTCAACTCCTGGAACATCTCATATGCTCCATGACGTTCAAAACGTCGTTGAAGACCCGGTTCTAAGCCGTAAAGCATGGCACACTGAACTATAGAGTAGTCATCAGCTTTGCTCTGCCAGACGTTCTTAACGTCGTCGGCCAGCATCAGCAGCAGTTCGCACCCAGCGGTGCTTCGGGGCGTAACTCTTACGTGCAGCAATGAGGATAATCCTCAGAGTTACGGACCCAGTCCGTGTAATTGCTACCATCATCTTTCAACTTTGCTTTCTCAAGGAACGCATTAAAATTCAACGAAACAACAACACGAGCCATCTGTCTACAAACAAACATAGACAAGCAAAATACTATCAGGTAGTAAGTTCATGATAAATTTAAGTTCAATTGATCATATTACTAAAGAACTCCCACTTAGACAGACATCTCTCTAGTCATCTAAGTGATTACGTGATCCATATCAACTAAACCATGTCCGATCATCACGTGAGATGGATTAGTTTCAATGGTGAACATCTCTATGTTGATCATATCTACTATATGATTCACGCTCGACCTTCGGTCTCCGTGTTCGAGGCCATATCTGTATATGCTAGGCTCGTCAAGTATAACCTGAGTATTCGCGTGTGCAACTGTTTTGCACCCGTTGTATTTGAACGTAGAGCCTATCACACCCGATCATCACGTGGTGTCTCAAAGACGAAGAACTTTCATAGCGGTGCATACTCGGGAGAACACTTCTTGATAATTAGTGAGAGATCATCTTAAAATGCTACCGTCAATCAAAGCAAGATAAGATGCATAAAGGATAAACATCACATGCAATCAATATAAGTGATATGATATGGCCATCATCATCTTGTGCTTGTGATCTCCATCTCCAAGCACCGTCGTGATCACCATCGTCACCGGTAGCGACACCTTGATCTCCATCGTAGCATCGTTGTTGTTCACGCCATCTATTGCTTCTACGACTATCGCTACCGCTTAGTGATAAAGTAAAGCAATTACAGTAGCGTTGCATTTCATACAATAAAGCGACAACCATATGGCTCCTGCCATTGCCGATAACCGGTTACAAAACATGATCATCTCATACAATAAAATATAGCATCACGTCTTGGCCATATCACATCACAACATGCCCTGCAAAAACAAGTTAGGCGTCCTCTACTTTGTTGTTGCAAATTTTACGTGGCTGCTACGGGCTTAGCAAGAACCGTTCTTACCTACGCATCAAAACCACAACGATAGTTTGTCAAATAGACTCCGTTTTAACCTTCACAAGGACGGGCGTAGCCACACTTGGTTCAACTAAAGTTGGAGAAACAGACACCGCTAGTCACACTGTGTGCAAAGCACGGCGGTAAAACCAGTCTCGCGAAGCGTCTGGCGTAATGTCGGTCCGGGCGCTTCATCCAACAATACCGCTGAACCAAAGTATGACATGCTGGTAGGCAGTATGACTTATATCGTCCACAACTCACTTGTGTTCTACTCGTGCATATAACATCAACGCATAAAACCTAGGCTCGGATGCCACTGTTGGGGAACATAGTAATTTCAAAAATTTTCCTACGCACACGCAAGATCATGGTGATGATATAGCAACGAGGGGAGAGTGTTGTCTATGTACCCTCGTAGACCGAAGCGGAAGCGTTGACACAACGTAGTGGAAGTAGTCGTACGTCTTCCCGGTTCAACCAATCCAAGCACCGTTACTCCGGCACCTCCGAGTTCTTGAAACACGTACAGCTCGATGACGCACCCTCGATCTCCAATCCAGTAGAGGCGCCGAGGGGGAGTTCCGTCAGCACGATGGCGTGGTGATGATCTTGATGTTCTCCAATCGCAGGGCTTCGCCTAAGCACCGTACAATATGACCGAGGTGTAATATCGTGGAGGGGGGCACCGCACACGGCTAAGGAACGATGATCAACTTGTGTGTCCTAGGGTGCCCCCTACCCCCGTATATAAAGGAGGGAGGGAGGAGGTGGCCGGCCCAAGGGGGTGCGCGCCATAGGGAGGAGGAAACCTACTCCAAGTAGGTTTCCCCTCTTTTTCCTAATACATGTTGGAGGGGGAAGGAAGGAGTACTAGTAGTAGGAAGGAAGAGGGGGAAGGAGAAAGGAAAGGGCGGCCCCCCTCCCCAGTCGGATTGGGCTTGGGGGGCGCCTCCTTGCTCCTTCTCCTTCCTCCCACTTGGGCCCAATAAGGCCCATATACTTACCGGGGGGTTCCGGTAACCTCCCGGAGCTCCGGTATATTCCCAAACTCTCCGGAACCTTTCCTGTGTCCAAATATATCCGTCCAATATATCAATCTTTATGTCTCGACCATTTCGAGACTCCTCGTCATGTCCGTGATCACATCCGGACTCGAACAACCTTGGTACATCAAAATACATAAACTCATAATATAAGCGTCATCGAAACCTTAAGCGTCAAGGACCCTACGGTTCGAGAACAATGTAGACATGACCGAGACACGTCTCGGTCAATAACCAATAGAGGACCTGGATGCCCATATTGGTTCCTACATATTCTACGAAGATCTTTATCGGTCAAACCGCATAACAACATACGTTGTTCCCTTTGTCATCGGTATGTTACTTGCCCGAGATTTGATCGTCGGTATCCAATACCTAGTTCAATCTCGTTACCGACAAGTCTCTTTACTCGTTCCGTAATACGTCATCTCATAACTAACTCATTAGTTACATGCTTGCAAGGCTTAGGTGATGAGTATTACCAAGAGGGCCCAGAGATACCTCTCCGACAATCGGAGTGACAAATCCTAATCTTGAATTATGCTAACTCAACATGTACCTTCGGAAACACCTGTAGTACTCCTTTATAATCACCCAGTTACGTTGTGACGTTTGGTAGTACCCAAAGTGTTCCTCCGGTAAACGGGAGTTACACAATTCTCATAGTTCTGAGAACATGTATAAGTCATGATGGAAGCAATAGCGAATACTAAGCGATCAAGTGCTAAGCTAACGGATGGGTCATGTCAATCACATCATTCTCCTAATGATGTGATCCCATTTAATCAAATGACAACACATGTCTATGGTTAGGAAACATAACCATCTTTGATTAATGAGCTAGTCAAGTAGAGGCATACTACTGACTATATGTTTGTCTATGTATTCACACATGTATCATGTTTCCGGTTAATACAATTCTAGCATGAATAATAAACATTTATCATGATATGAGGAAATATTGCCTCTAGGGCATATTTCCTTCACAATCAGCTGTGTCCATCGCTCTGTCAAGCCTCACGCGGGTGTAGGATCCCCCGGTCACTTTTGTCTCAAAGGTCCAAAATCGGCCATGATAGCCCAAGTCCATCAACATGCAAATGTCAACCGCATCCCGGAAACCTTGTATTTGTGCATTACTCCGATTAGCAGCTCCCTCATGTTCATCCGGACGTAAAACTTCGTTAAAATCGCCCAAACACAGCCAAGGGAGGTTGCTTAAAGACGCCAACCCCTTTAGGAGATCCCATGTTTGGTGTCTCAGTTGTGTCTGGGCCTCGCCATACACGCATGTCAACCTCCATGGGTCTTTCCCTTCCTCTACCACCTTTGCATCAATATGATAAACAGAATCACCCTAGATCTCAACATTTATTGTATTATTCCAAAAAATCCCTATTCCTCCACTTCTTCCTTGACTATCTATCGCATAGGCATTATCATAGCCCAAAGTGTTAGCCAAAGCTTCTACACGTGCACCCTTTATTTGAGTTTCAACAATACACAGCACGGTAGGGGTAAATTTCTTCATAAAGTCACAAAGCTCATTTAACTGTCATGCGGCTTTACCGCGCATGACAGTTCCAACAAAATGAACTCATTGCGTCCGGTGGCACTCCTCGGAGGAGCCCGCCGATCCATCATACTGGTCCTTGCCACGTTCCACTCCATCTGTCACCATACTCGGTGTCCCTGCATCAGACAGCTCCTTAAACAGGGCTCCTTTATTGCCAACATCTTTCTTCTGTCGTTTCACCTCTTTCCTTGGAGACACATATACAGGCGGCATCGGTGGAACCCCGGCCGGCTTTCCAGAGATTACAAGAGCTGTAGAGCTCACTGGGACCACGTCCCCTTCTCCATCATCGCTCGACTGAACTGTCTCTGGATGGTTCTTGTCCGAAGATTGCCTCTTGTTACTTGCCACCACTACCCCCAGCGTTGCAGCAGTCGGTTCCTCGATCATACCCTTGGGCTCGCTGGGCCCCGATACTTCTGTGGTCATTGCATTGTCCTCTCTTTCATCCCGCCTCCCCGCCTCCCTGCGAGGTTCATTCTGATATGCATTGAAGCGCCAACTTTGATTGGGGTTATACTGCTCTCGCCCCCTACCTCTTCCTCCTGCATTCCTTGGGCTGCCTCGTCCCCTCTGGTTACCAAAACCACCTCTGCCAGGTTGCCTGAAGCGAATATTGTCAGCCAGAACAAAGTCACCCCACTCAAACTTTGTCTCATCATGAACACCATCACCACACTCCTCGTGCCAATGCCCGCATTCACCACAGTTAAAGCAAAAGACAGGTAATTTCTCATATTTTACTTGATATCTAACTCGTTCATCCCCCTTCTTTCCAGTGACAAACCTCTTAATTTCTGCGTTGATATCGATTTTCACCCTCACCCGGACAAATTCACCAAAGAAACCTTCCGGTAGCTTGAGCTGCACTTCTTCCACCTCGCCAATTCGCGATGCCATCCCCCTGACTGCAGGCTCGATCAAAAAGTTGTTAGGTAAACGATGGATTTGCGCCCAAACCGCCAACTTATCCAACTTGATGCTATCGGGGTTTTTCAACCCATCATACTCCACCAAAATCACTGCTTGGTCTCACGAAAAGCCATGGCCCTCTAGCATGGCCTTATTCCAATCCCTAGACAACCAAACTGCATTTGTGAACAAGTTGTCCTTCACCTTCCTGCAGACCACCGTTTTCACTGGATTCCAGGCTGCACGCATGTCCCCATAAAGAGCATTAGGGCTGAAAGTCCTTGTAGTGTGTACCCTGGCTATGGCTAGCCACTTCGCCGGCGCCCCCAGATCTGGCAACTCCTCCTCCCACACGAAATCATCATCTTCCTCCTCCTGCAAATTCAACCTGGCTAGCAGCTCCTCTGTCGTCTCCTTGCCATGCCGCCCCTGCGAGCTTGATCCCGACGCCATGAACCGAGTAGTCTAGTCGTCGCCAACGAAAACCCTAGATCGATCTGCCGGAGAAACCACTAGAACCAAGGCCGGGTAAGGTCACGAGGGGCCTCCCTTGATCAGCCCGAGTCGTGGGATCACCAGCAGGTTCGATCGGGAAAAGAAGGTAAGATCCGCGCGGCGCCGGAGATATCGAAACCCTAGGCTATCGCCGTCGGGAGAGAAAACGACTCGCTTCATGAGAACTTATCAAGATGTCGTAGTAGTACATGAGTCGGTTATAAGAGTCGAGCAATCAATGGGCTGTGCTGCATCTCAATTGGGCCTAAATTTGTCCTTCGTTATGAGGCCATACAATAAAGATGCCTAGGGCATCTCCAAAGCAGATCCTTAGACCTTCACTATACGTGCGCATCATTTTCACCATTCAATCGGGTTTTTATATGCCAGCTTAGTTCGATGGTTTTTCATTCCCAACGCAAGGATGAAATGTTGGTTGTTTGTGCTTTTTTTCATAAATTCATTTCTTGAACCATGCGTTTGTTTCTTGCGTTTAGATATTTGAAAATAATTTTCATGTTGATAGGTTTTGATGGCCTTTTTATGGAAAAATCTATGCTTCCAACTAGTTGTAACTTGTTTGTTTTTGTGTGTGAACTAAACTGTGATCCCAATGCAAAATAAATTGTGCTTCCCGATGAAGCACAACTGTGTGCTCACAATGGGTGAAACATCGATGTGCTTCGTGGTGAAGCACCGATTGTGCTACTTGACGCGCCTTGAAGCACATGTGTGTTTCACGGAAGCACAACTATATTTCATGTGGAAGCACACACCGCAAGATATTAACAAAAATAACACGGAAGCAGAAAAAGGATAAAAGAAGAAAAATAAAACAAGAACAAAAAAAAACGTCCCAATAAGGACAGCGCCATGGCGTGGCACGTGGCGGTGCTAGGAAAAGTGCCTCACACGGCCTCCTTAGAGCATCTCCAACAGACGCAAGATAGCGTGCGTCGCTAAAAAACAGTATACAGCCAGAATCACCAGCTTTTGCACGTCGCGGTGCGCTGGCTCCAGCGTCATTGTAAAATATAGTGCCCGAGCCGCCCAACAGATGCATTAAACTGCAGGCTAGCGAAAGCAGCCGGCGCTTGCCATATGTTGCATTTAGAGACAATATGTTCAAACAACAAAACATGACACAACACAGTTTAAAATGACCCAAACAAATTCATGACATAAAAGTTCAAATTCATGCCCACAACATCATCCAACCAAGTTCAAAATCCGAACCAAGTTCATGACAAAAGTTCACACAAACGAATGGCACATCAGCAATCATGCCTCGTCCTCGTCTTCATCCTCCCTCTTCTTCCGATTCATCATCTGAAGACGATTCTTCCTCCTCTTCATTGTCGCGTGCCACATCATCATGTGAAGCTCGGAAGGTGTTGGCAAGATCTCCAATGGCATCATGCGAAGGTGTGTGATGAGGCACACCAGAAGCCATTCCACCCATGCCGCCCGGAGGTGCTCCCATGCCTCACATGAGAGACACAAAACTCATGCCTCCCATGGTAGGTCTGAAGCCACCCATGCCTCCCATGGCCCCCATGATAGCTCCGAAGCCACCCATGCCACCCACGGTAGCTCCAAAGCCACTGATGGCTCCCATGCCGCCAATGCCACCGCTACCCATGCCGCGCATGCCACCGCCACCCATGCCACCCATGCCACCGCCACCCATGCTGCCCATGGCAACCATGGCTCTTTTTTGGACAAAGACTTCTTCACAGGCAAGATTGATGTACTCCTTTTTGCTTCTCATCGAGGGTAAATGTGTTCATGAAGAACAAGTACTTCTCCCATTCCAACAACCTAGTTCGCTCCTCCATGGCCAATTTCTTCTCCTCCAATGCCACCTTCCTCTCCTCGGCCACCACCCTCCTCTCCTCGGCCGCCAACCTCCTCTCCTTGGCATGCATCTTGATCCTTCCCATCTTCCTCACCTCGTTCCTTTCTTGCCTTTGAAGGAAATATGCCCTAGAGGCAATAATAAAGTTATTATTTATTTCCTCATATCATGATAAATGTTTATTATTCATGCTAGAATTGTATTAACCGGAAACATAATACATGTGTGAATATATAGACAAACTTAATGTCACTAGTATGCCTCTACTTGACTAGCTCATTAATCAAAGATGGTTATGTTTCCTAACCATAGACATGAGTTGTCATTTGATTAATGGGATCACATCATTAGTAGAATGATGTGATTGACATGACCCATTCCCATAGCTCAGCACTTGATCGTTTAGTATGTTGCTATTGCTTTCTTCATGACTTATACATGTTCCTACAACTATGAGATTATGCAACTCCCATTTACCGGAGGAACACTTTGTGTGCTACCAAACGTCACAACGTAACTGGGTGATTATGAAGGAGCTCTACAGGTGTCTCCAAAGGTACACGTTGAGTTGGCGTATTTCGAGATTAGGTTTTGTCACTCCGATTGTCGGAGAGGTATCTCTGGGCCCTCTCGGTAATGCACATCACTACAAGCCTTGCAAGCAATGTTGCTAATGAGTTAGTTACGGATTGATGCATTACGTAACGAGTAAAGAGACTTGCCGGTAACGAGATTGAACTAGGTATTGGATACCGACGATCGAATCTCGGGCAAGTAACATACCGATGACAAAGGGAACAACGTATGTTGTTATGCGGTTTGACCGATAAAAATCTTCGTAGAATATGTAGGATCCAATATGAGCATCCAGGTTCCGCTATTGGTTATTGACCGGAAACGAGTCTCGGTCATGTCTACATAGTTCTCGAACCCGTAGGGTCCGCACGCTTAAGGTTTCGTTGACAGTTTTATTATGAGTTTATGAGTTTTGATGTACCAAAGGTTGTTCGGAGTCCCGGATGTGATCACGGACTTGACGAGGAGTCTCGAAATAGTCGAGACATAAAGATCGATATATTGGACGACTATATTTGGACACCGGAAAGGTTTCGGGTGAGATTGGGACAATACCGGAGCTCCGGGAGGTTATCAAACCCCCCGGGAGGTATATGGGCCTTATTGGGCCTTAGTGGAAAGGAAGGAGAAGAAGCAAAGGAGGGGGCGAGCCCCCACCCCCAAGCCCAATCCGAATTGGAGGGGGCCTGGCCCCCCTTTCCTTCTTCCCTCCCCCCTCTTCCTTCCCTCTCCCTCTCCTAATAGGTAAGGGGGAGTCCTACTCCCGGTTGGGATTAGACTCCCCCCTAGGGCGCACCACCCTCCTTGGCCGCCCCCCTCCTCCACTCCTTTATATACGGGGGAGGGGGCACCCCATAGACACAACAATTGATCTCTTGATCTATTAGCCGTGTGCGGTGCCGCCCTCCACCATAGTCCTCGATAATATTGTAGCGGTGCTTAGGCGAAGCCCTGCGACGGTAGAACATCAAGATTGTCACCACGCCGTCGTCTTGTGAAACTCTTCCCGACATTCTCGCTGGATCGAGTACGGGGCGTCATCGAGCTGAACGTGTGCTAGAACTCGAGGTGCCGTGAGTTTGGTGCTTGATTGGCGGGCCGTGAAGACGTACGACTACATCAACCGCGTTGTTCTAACGCTTCCGCTTTTGGTCTACGAGGGTACGTGGACAACAGTCTCCCCTCTCGTTGCTATGCATCACCATGATCTTGCGTGTGCGTAGGATTTTTTTTGAAATTACTACGTTCCCCAACAGTGGCATCCGAGCCAAGTTTTATGCGTAGATGTTATATGCACGAGTAGAACACAAGTGAGTTGTGGGCGATACAAGTCATACTGCTTACCAGCATGTCATACTTTGGTTCAGCGGTATTGTTGGATGAAGCGGCTCGGACCGACATTACGCGTACGCTTAGGCGAGACTGGTTTTACCGCCGTGCTTTGCACACAGGTGACTAGCGGGTGTCTGTTTCTCCACCTTTAAGCGAACCGAGTGTGGCTACGCCCGGTCCTTGCGAAGGTTAAAACATCACTAACTTGACGAACTATCGTTGTGGTTTTGATGCGTAGGTAAGAACGGTTCTTGCTTAGCCCGTAGCAGCCACGTAAATGTTGCAACAACAAAGTAGAGGACATCTAACTTGTTTTTGCAGGGCATGTTGTGATGTGATATGGTCAAGACATGATGCTATATTTTATTGTATGAGATGATCATGTTTTGTAACCGAGTTATCGGCAACTGGCAGGAGCCATATGGTTGTCGCTTTATTGTATGAAATGCAACGCATACGTAATTGCTTTACTTTATCACTAAGCGGTAGTGATAGTCGAGAAGCAATAGATGGCGTAACAACAACGATGCTACGATGGAGATCAAGGTGTCGCGCCGGTGACGATGGTGATCACGACGGTGCTTCGGAGATGGAGATCACAAGCACAAGATGATGATGGCCATATCATATCACTTATATTGATTGCATGTGATGTTTATCCTTTATGCATCTTATCTTTCTTTGATTGACGGTAGCATTTTAAGATGATGTCTCACTAATTATCAAGAAGTGTTCTCCCGAGTATGCACCGTATGAAAGTTCTTCGTCTTTGAGACACCACGTGATGATCGGGTGTGATAGGCTCTAAGTTCAAATACAACGGTGCAAAACAGTTGCACACGCGAATACTCGAGTTAAACTTGACGAGCCTAGCATATACAAATATGGCCTCGAACACGGAGACCGAAAGGTCGAACGTGAATCATATAGTAGATATGATCAACATAGTGATGTTCACCATTGAAACTACTCCATCTCACGTGATGATCGGACATGGTTTAGTTGATTTGGATCACGTGATCACTTAGATGACTAGAGAGATGTCTGTCTAAGTGGGAGTTCTTTAGTAATATGATTAATTGAACTTAAATTTATCATGAACCTAGTACTTGATAGTATTTTTGCTTGTCTATGTTTGTTGTAGATAGATGGCTCATGATGTTGTTCCGTTGAATTTTAATGCGTTCCTTGAGAAAGCTAAGTTGAAAGATGATGGTAGAAATTACACGGACTGGGTCCGTAACCTCAGGATTATCCTCATTGCTGCACGAAAGAATTACGTCCTGGAAGCACCGCTGAGTGCCAGGCCTGCTGCAGATGCAACTGACGACGTTAAGAACGTTTGGCAGAGCAAAGCTGATGACTACTTGATAGTTCAGTGTGCCATGATTTACGGTTTAGAACCGGGTCTTCAATGATGTTTTGAACGTCATGGAGCATATGAGATGTTCCAGGAGTTGAAGTTAATATTTCAAGCAAATGCCCGGATTGAGAGATATTAAGTCTCCAATAAGTTCTATAGCTGTAAGATGGAAGAGAATAGTTCTGTCTGTGAACATATACTCAAAATGTCTGGGTATAATAATCACTTGATTCAACTGGGAGTTAATCTTCACGATGATAGTGTCATTGATGAATTCTTCAATCATCGCCACCAAGCTACAAGAGCTTCGTGATGAACTATAATATGCAAGGGATGGACAAGACTATTCTCGAGCTCTTCGCAATGCTAAAGGCATGGAGGTAGAAATCAAGAAGGAGCATCAAGTGTTTATAGTCAATAAGACCACCAGTTTTAAGAAAAGGGTAAAGGGAAGAAGAAGGAACTTCAAGAAGAACAGCAAACAAGTTGCTGCTCAAGAGAAGAAACCCAAGTCTGGACCTAAGCACGAAACCGAGTGCTTCTATCGCAAGCGGATAGTCACCGAAGCGGAACTGCCCCAAGTATTTGGCGGATAAGAAGGATGGCAAGGTGAACAAAGGTATATGTGATATACATGTTATTGATGTGTACCTTACTAATGCTCGCAGATAGCACTGGTATTTGATATTGGTTCATTGCTAATATTTGCAACTCGAAACAGGACTACGGATTAGCGAAGATTGGCTAAGGACGAGGTGACGATGCGCGTGGGAAATGGTTACAAAGTCGATGTGATCGCGGTCGGCACGCTACCTCTACATCTACCTTCGGGATTAGTTTTAGACCTGAATAATTGTTATTTGGTGCCAGCGTTGAGCATGAACATTATATCTGGATCTTGTTTGATGCGAGACGGTTATTCATTTAAATCTGAGAATAATGGTTGTTCTATTTATATGAGTAATATCTTTTATGGTCATGCACCCTTAAAGAGTGGTCTATTTTTATTGAATCTTGATAGTAGTGATACACATATTCATAATGTTGAAGCCAAAAGATGCAGAGTTGATAATGGTAGTGCAACTTATTTGTGGCTTCGCTGTTTGGGTCATATTGGTGTAAAGCGCATGAAGAAACTCCATCTTGATGGACTTACGGAATCACTTGATTATGAATCACTTGGTACTTGCGAACCGTGCCTCATGGGCAAGATGACTAAAACGCCGTTCTCCGAACTATGGGCGAGCAACCGATTTGTTGGAAATCTTACATCTTGATGTATGTGGTCCAATGAACATTGAGGCTCATGGCGAGGATCGTTATTTTCTCACCTTCACAGATGATTTGAGCAGATATGGGTATATCTACTTGATGAAACACAAGTCTGAAACATTTGAAAAGTTCAAAGAATTTCAGAGTGAAGTGGAAAATCATCGTAACAAGAAAATAAAGTTTTCTACGATCTGATCGTGGAGGAGAATATTTGATTTACGAGTTTGGTTTACATCTGAAGCAATGTGGAATAGTTTAGCAACTCACGCCACCCGAACACCACAAAGAAATGGTGTGTCCGAATGTAAAATCGTACTTTACTAGATATGGTGCGATCTATGATGTCACTTCTGATTTACGCTATCATTTGGGGTTATGCTTTAGAGACGGCCGCATTCACGTTAAATAGGGCACCATCAAATTCCATTGAGACGACACCTTATGAACTGTGGTTTGGCAAGAAACCAAAGTTGTCATTTCTTAAAGTTTGGGGCTGCGATGCTTATGTGAAGAAACTTCAACCAGATAAGCTCGAACCCAAATCGGAGAAATGTGTCTTCATAGGATACCCAAAAGAAACTATTAGGTACACCTTCTATCACAGATCTGAGGGCAAGATTTTTGTTGCTAAATTTGCATCCTTTCTAGATCTAAAGGGAGCTACCAAAGTGTGCAAGCTCCAGCGATCCATCTATGGACTGGTGCAAGCATCTCGGAGTTGGAATATACGCTTTGATGAGTTGATCAAAGCATATAGTTTTGTACAGACTTATGGTGAAGCCTGTATTTACTAGAAAGTGAGTGGGAGCACTACAGCATTTCTGATAAGTATATGTGAATGACATATTGTAGATCGGAAACAATGTAGAATTATTCTGCAAAGCATAAAGGAGTGTTTGAAAGAAGTTTTTCAAAGAAAGACCTCGATGAAGCTGCTTACATATTGAGCATCAAGATCTATAGAGATAGATCAAGATGCTTGATAAAGTTTTTTCAATGAGTACATACCTTGACAAGATTTTGAAGTAGTTCAAAATGGAACAGTCAAAGAAAGAGTTCTTGCCTGTGTTACAAGGTGTGAAATTGAGTAAGACTCAAAACCCGACCACGGCAGAAGATAGAAAGAGAATGAAAGTCATTACCTATGACTTGGCCATAGGTTCTATAAAGTATGCCATGCTGTGTACCAGATCTATTGTATACCCTGCACTGAGTTTGGCAAGGGAGTATAATAGTGATCTAGGAGTAGATCACTGGACAGCGGTAGAAATTATCCTTAGTGAAATAAGGATATGTTTCTCGATTATGGAAGTGACAAAGGTTAAATCGTAAAGGGTTACGTCGATGCAAGTTTTGACAACGATCCGGATGACTCTAAGTCTCGATCTAGATACATATTGAAAGTGGGAGCAATTAGCTAGAGTAGCTTCGTGCAGAGCATTGTAGACATAGAAAAATTGCAAAATACATAACGGATCTGAATGTGAAAGACCCATTGACTAAGACTCTCTCACAAGCAAAACATGATCACACCTTAGTACTCTTTGGGTGTTAATCACATAGCGATGTGAACTAGATTACTGAATCTAGTAAACCCTTTGGGTGTTGGTCACATGGCAATGTGAACTATGGGTGTTAATCACATGATGATGTGAACTATCGATGTTAATCACATGGTGATGTGATCTAGATTATTGACTCTAGTGCAAGTGGGAGACTGAAGGAAATATGCCCTAGAGGCAATAATAAAGTTATTATATATTTCCTCATATCATGATAAATGTTTATTATTCATGCTAGAATTGTATTAACAGGAAACATAATACATGTGTGAATATATAGACAAGCAGAGTGTCACTAGTATGCCTCTACTTGACTAGCTTGTTAATCAAAGATGGTTATGTTTCCTAACCATGAACAAGGAATTGTTATTTGATTAACAAGGTCACATCATTAGTTGAATGATCTGATTGACATGACCCATTCCATTAGCTTAGCACCGATCGTTTAGTATGTTGCTATTGCTTTTATCCATGACTTATACATGTTCCTATAACTATGAGATTATGCAACTCCGTTTACGGAGGAACACTTTGGGTACTACCAAGCGTCCACAACGTAATCGGGTGATTATAAAGGAGTACTACAGTGTGTCTCCAAAGGCAGATGTTGGGTTGGCGTATTTCGAGATTAGGATTTGTCACTCCGATTGTCGGAGAGGTATCTCTGGGCCCTCTCGGTAATACACATCACTTAAGCCTTGAAAGCATTACAACTAATGAGTTAGCTGTGAGATGATGTATTATGGAGCGAGTAAAGAGACTTGCGATAGCGAGATTGAACTAGGTATTGGATACCGACGATCGAATCTCGGGCAAGTAACATACCGATGACAAAGGGAACAACATATGTTGTTATGCGGATGCGACCGATAAAGATCTTCGTAGAATATGTAGGAGCCAATATGGGCATCCAGGTCCGCTATTGGTTATTGACCGGAGGCGTGTCTCGGTCATGTCTACATTGTTCTCGAACCGTAGGGTCCGCACGCTTAAGGTTTCGATGGCGGTTATATTATGAGTTTGTGTATTTTGATGTACCGAAGAAGTTCGAGTCCGGATGTGATCACGGACATGACGAGGAGTCTCGAAATGGTCGAGACATAAAGATTGATATATTGGACGGCTATATTCGGACACCGGAAAGGTTCGGAAGTTTCGAGAAAATCGGAGTCTGGGAGGGGTTACCGGAACCCGGGAAGTAATGGGCCTTATTGGGCCGAGAGGGAGAGAGAGGGCCGCACCGGAGGTGGCGCGCCCCAGGGAGTCTGAATAGGACAAGGGGGGGGCCCCTCTCCCTCTCCTCTCCTTCCTTCCCCTTCCTCCTTCCTAGTTGGACTAGGAAAGGAGTCCTACTCCCACTAGGAGGAGGACTCCCCCTCCCTTTGCGCCCCTAGGCCGGCCGGCCCTCCCCTTGCTCCTTTATATCACAGGGCAGGGGGCACCCTAGAACACACAAGTTGATCCTTGAGATCGTTCCTTAGCCGTGTCGGTGCCCCCTCCACCATAATCCACCTCGGTCATATCATTGCAGTGCTTAGGCGAAGCCTGCGTCGATAGAACATCAAGATCGTCACCACGCCGTCAGGTCTTGGAACTCTCTCTCCCGGAGCTTTGCTGGATCGGAGCCCGAGGAGCGTCACCGAGCTGTACGTGTGTCAAGAACTCGGAGGCGCCGGAGTAACGGCGCTGGGATCGGTTGGATCGCGAGGAGAACGTACGACTACTTCCTCTACGTTGTGATCGCTTCCGCTTCGGTCTACGAGGGTACGTAGACAACACTCTCCCCTCTCGTTGCTATGCATCACCATGATCTTGCGTGTGCGTAGGAAAATTTTGAAATTACTACGTTCCCCAACAATTCGGACAGACTTAAGCATCGCTACGGGTGAGAAAGTCTCATCGTAGTCAACCCCTTGAACTTGTCGAAAACCTTTCGCAACAAGTCGAGCTTTGTAGATAGTAACATTACCATCAGTGTCAGTCTTCTTCTTAAAGATCCATTTATTTTCAATGGCTTTTCGATCATCGGGCAAGTCAACCAAAGTCCATACTTTGTTTTCATACATGGATCCCATCTCAGATTTCATGGCCTCTAGCCATTTTATGGAATCTGGGCTCATCATCGCTTCCTCATAGTTCGTAGGTTCATCATGGTCAAGTAACATGACTTCCGAATAGGATTACCGTACCACTCAGTGCGGATCTTACTCTAGTAGACCTCCGAGGTTCAGTTGAAACTTGATCTGAAGTTTCATGATCAATATCATTAGCTTCCTCACTAATTGGTGTAGTTGTCACAGAACCGGTTCTTGTGATGAACTACCTTCAATAAAGGAGTAGATACTGATTATCTCATCAAGTTCTACTTTCCTCCCACTCACTTCTTTCGAGAGAAACTCCTTCTCTAGAAAGGATCCAAATTAGCAACGAAAATCTTGCCCTCAGATCTGTGATAGAAGGTGTACCCAATAGTCTCCTTTGGGTATCCTATGAAGACACATTTCTCGATTTGGGTTCGAGCTTATCGGTTGAAGTTTCTTCACATAAGCATCGCAGCCCCAAACTTTAAGAAACGACAACTTTGGTTTCTTGCCAAACCATAGTTCATAAGGCGTCGTCTCAGCGGATTTTGATGGTGCCCTATTTAACATGAATGCGCCGTCTCTAAAGCATAACCCCAAAACGATAGCGGTAAATCGGTAAGAGACATCATAGATCGTACCATATCAAGTAAAAACGACGATTCTGACGTTCGGACACACCATTTCGTTGTGGTGTTCGGTGGCGTGAGTTGCGAAACTATTCCGCATTGTTTCAAATGTAAACCAAACTCGTAACTCAAATATTCTCCTCCACGATCGGATCGTAGAAACTTTATTTTCTTGTTACGATGATTTTCTACTTCACTCTGAAATTCTTTGAACTTTTCAAATGTTTCAGACTTGTGCTTCATCAAGTAGATATACCCATATCTGCTCAAATCATCTGTGAAGGTGAGAAAATAACGATATCCGCCATGAGCCTCAACATTCATCGGGCCACATACATCAGATGTATGATTTCCAACAAATCTGTTGCTCTCTCCATAGATCCGGAGAATGGTGTTTTGGTCATCTTGCCCATGAGGCACGGTTCGCAAGTACCAAGTGATTCATAATAAGGTGATTCCAGAAGTCCATCAGTATGGAGTTTCTTCATGCGTTTTACACCGATATGACCTAAACGGCGATTGCCACAAATATGTTGCACTATCATTATCAACTCTGCATCTTTTGGCTTCAACATTATGAATATGTGTATCACTACTATCGATATTCAATAAAAATAGACCACTCTTCAAGGGTGCATGACCATAAAAGATATTACTCATATAAATAGAACAACCATTATTATCTGATTTAAATGAATAACCGTCTCACATCAAACAAGATCCAGATATAATGTTCATGCTCAACGCAGGCACCAAATAACAATTATTTAGGTCTAAAACTAATCCCGATGGTAGATGTAGAGGTAGCGTGCCGACCGCGATCACATCGACTTTGGAACCATTTCCCACGCGCATCGTCACCTCGTCCTTAGCTAATCTTCGCTTAATCCGTAGTCCCTGTTTCGAGTTGCAAATGTTAGCAACAGAACCAGTATCAAATACCGAGGTGCTACTGCGAGCATTAGTAAGGTACACATCAATAACATGTATATCACATATACCTTTGTTCACTTTGCCATCCTTCTTATCCGCCAAATACTTGGGGCAGTTCCGCTTCGGTGTCTAGTGCGCGCAAGTAGAAGCACTCGGTTTCTGTGCTTAGGTCCGGACTTGGGTTTCTTCTCTTGAGCAGCAACTTGTTTGCTGTTCTTTTAAAGTTCCTTCTTCTTCCCTTTGCCCTTCTTCTTGAAACTAGTGGTCTTGTTGACCATCAACACTTGATGCTCCTTCTTGATTTCTACCTCCATGCTTTCGGCATCGCGAAGAGCTCGAATAGTCTTGTTCATCCCTTGCATGTTATAGTTCATCACAAAGCTCTTGTAGCTTGGTGGCGTGATTGGAGAATTCATCAATGACGCTATCATTGGAAGATTAACTCCCGGTTGAATCAAGTGATTATTATACCCAGACATTTTGAGTATATGCTCCTTGTGAAGCTGTTCTCCTCCATCTTGCAGCTGTAGAACTTATTGGAGACTTCATATCTCTCAATCCGGGCATTTGCTTGAAATATTAACTTCAATCCGGGCATTTGCTCGATGACGTTCAAAACGTCGTTGAAGACCCGGTTCTAAGCCGTAAAGCATGGCACACTGAACTATAGAGTAGTCATCAGCTTTGCTCTGCCAGACGTTCTTAACGTCATCGGTTACATCGAAGCAGGCTGGCACCCAGCGGTGCTTCGGGGCGTAACTCTTCAGTGCAGCAATGAGGATAATCCTCGAGTTACGGACCCGATCCGTGTAATTGCTACCATCATCTTTCAACTTTGCTTTCTCAAGGAACGCATTAAAATTCAACGGAACAACAGCACGAGCCATCTATCTACAAACAAACTGTAACACCCCTGATCCGATGCGCGCCAGGTGTCCGCTAGTTATTCGCCGTCGTTGCCATGTCATTTGCTTGCGTGTTGCACTTTGCCATGTCATCATTTGCATTTTATCATGTCATCATGTGCATTTCATTTTGCATACATGTTCGTCTCATGCATCCGAGCATTTTCCCCGTTGTCCGTTTTGCAACCCGACACTCCTATGTCATCCGGCGTCTCCCTCTTCCCTCTTTTCGTGTGCGGGTATTAAACTTTCTCGGAATGGCCCGAGGTTTGCCAAGAGGCCTTGGTATAGCACCGGTAGACCGCCTGTCAAGTTTCGTGCCATTTGGAGGTCGTTTGGTACTCCAACGGTTAACCGGGTAACCGTAAAGCCCTCTTTGAGTGGCAACCCAACACCCCTTCCAAAGTGGCCCCAAACCCATCTAACTCCCCTCCATGTTCTCGGTCGTTCGATCACGATCGCGTGGCCGAAAACCACACCTCATTTGGACTCTCCTAGCTCCCTCTACCTATAAATATAGCCCCTCCCCCGAAATTCACGGATGATCCCCCCGAAACCCTAGATATTTTCCCCTCCGCGCGCGCGGACATATCCGCACCGCGCCGGACACGTCGCCGCCGCCCGCCCGAATCCCGAGCTGCCACGTGGCGTCCGCGCGCCCGCGCCGCTGCCCGCTGGCCGTCGCCCTCATGGCCCATCTCTCGCCGCCGCCGCCGCTGCTGGTGCCAGCGCCCGCATCCGCCGGTCCTTGCGCGCGGTGCTTCGCCGCCGCCGCGCCCGCATCGCCGGTGCCGCCGCCGCCACACAGCCTCCGCCCGGCGCCGCCGCGGCACGCCACGCACGCCGCCGGCCGCCGCCCTCGCCGCTTAACGCCCAGCCCGCCCACCGACTGCCGCGCGCCGCGCCTGCCATCTCGCCGCCCCTTGGCGAAGCTCGCCGAGCTGCGTCGCCCGGCGCCTCCGCCGCCTCCGCGCCGCCGCCCGGCCGGATCCGGTCGAGATCCGGTCGGGCTACCTCCCAACCGTCCCGACCCCTCCAGCCCGGATCCGGCCTCTCCCGCACCTCCGGCCACTTCTCGGCGAACTCCGGCGAGATCGCCGCCGCCTCGATATCCGTGCACGAGGTTGAACCCCTGAAAATTCTGCCAAGTCCCCAGGATTCTAACATTTTTCGTGCATTTTCATAGCATCACATCTCTGCACCCGTGGCTCCGTTTTGGGCGTATAATATGTCAAATTGTTCGCCCCGAAGAGTACATCATTTCATTCCATTGCGTCATTTGCATTTGAGCTCATCTTGATGCCCTAAATGTTGTTGGAAGATGGCTTCAGATCGTTAGTTTCAGAATCTTATCAGCTCGAGCTCTTTTGTCATTTTTGCCATGATTTATGTGTGCACCCGATGAACTTGAGTCCTACATGTGAGTTGAACGTTGCCATGCCATCTTTCCAGGGGTGTATGCCATGTATTTTTGTGATCTATGTGTTGACTAGAACAAGCATGCAAAGTAGGGATGATGATGTTGCTGATTTGAGGATTTAGTGTTTTCACTAAGTCTTGTCCTGCTGTTATTTTTATGCCATATGTTCATGTTGTTACAGAGAGATCTATGCCCTTTTTGAGCATGATCAGTAAGGGTGTTTTGAACATATGGATGTGCTCTATCCATCCATGCCTTTGTTGGCATTTATGGAGTAGTCTAGGATGTCATTTTCGTGCTCTACTTTTGCTTGAAAATGTTTCCTGGCAGATTGTTTGCATGAGATTCAATTTTCACGAGATCGTTGTAGTTGATCCGTGTATGCTATGACCTTGCTCTTGCCATGCTTAGCTTCATAATCATGCCTTATTACTGTTGGTTGCCTTGCCATGCCATGTATTGCTCTGTAGTGAGTGCATCGAGCTCACGAACATGCCTACTCGTTAACTGTTTTAGCCATGCCCAGTTTTTCTGTTAAGTCTGAAATCTGTAATAAAACTTGCAATGTTTACATGGGTGCCATCATTTCTTAAGGTCCTTTTTGGCTTATGGTCAGTAAGGGACTATTGGTATATGCTTTGAGTAGAATCATGTCATGCCTTGTTTTGCTATTATAAGTTCCTGTAGCATGTTGTTTGCTTGCTCTAAACATGCCTTCCTGATGTTAATTCCTGGCATGTTAGTATTTTCACTAAGTCTGTGAACCTGATATTTTGAGCACTTTCACCATGCTTGTGTGAACATGTTATGATGTGATTTAGCCGTAGCTCAGTGTTCCTCTTTTGTTGAGCATCTCCTGTAGTTCGCTGCCATATGCTTTGCTTTTATGTTGGGGTGCTGTAGCATAGTTTCTTGTTGCGTGCTAAGTAGCATCGGGCTGTTAAACGCAGTTTTGCGTCATTCTTGTTTTGCTTGTCATTTGCAAACCGTGCATCCGATTCGGTGATCTTTATATCGATTTCACCCAAATCATCCCATCTTTCAGCGGCATACTTGGTTTGCCAAGTTGATGCCAGTTCATCATTTTCCTTCCGGAGCACACATATGCATTGCATATCACATCTCGCATCGCATGTCATGTTTTGCATCATATTGCTTGTGCATTGTTCCTTGTTTGATTGTGGTTCCGTTGCTTGTGTTCTTGCTTTGGGTAGAGCCGGAGGCGAGTACGTGAGCGAGGAACCTGTTGTGAACGCCACGAGGATCAAGCCTTCGACAACTCGAGAACCTTCGAGCAAGATGATCATACCCTCGAAATCACTACTATCTTTGCTATGCTAGTTTGCTCGCTCTTTTGCTATGCCAATGCTACGATGCCTACCATTTGCTTGTCAGCCTCCCAAATTGCCATGTCAAACCTCTAACCTTTGACACCATTCCTAGCACACCGTTGTTTGGCTATGTTACCGCTTTGCTCAGCCCTCTTATAGCGTTGTTAGTTGCGGTGAAGATGAAGTTTGTTCCTTGTTGGAACATGGAGGTGTTGTTCCTTGTTGGAACATGTTTACTTGTTGGGATATCACAATATAGCTTATTTAATTAATGCATCTATATACTTGGTAAAGGGTGGAAGGCTCGGCCTTATGCCTGGTGTTTTGTTCCACTCTTGCCGCCCTAGTTTCCGTCATACGGTGTTATGTTCCCGGATTTTGCGTTCCTTACGCGGTCGGGTGATTTATGGGACCCCCGACAGTTCGCTTTGAATAAAACTTGTCCAGCAAGGCCCAACCTTGGTTTTACCATTTGCCTCACCTAGCCCCTTTTTCCCTTGGGTTTCGGAGCCGAGGGTCATCTTTATTTTAACCCTCCGGGCGGTGCTCCTCGAGTGTTGGTCCAACTCGAGCGATGTCCGGCGCCCCTGGGCAACTAGGGTCTATGCCAACTCGACGTCTGGCTCATCCGGTGTGCCACGAGAACGAGATATGTGCAGCTCCTATCGGGATTTGTCGGCCTGTGGGAGGCTTTGCTGGTCTTGTTTTACCATTGTCGAAATGTCTTGATGTACCGGGATACCGAGTCGATCGGAGTGTCTTGGGTGAAGGTCTATTCTTCGATGATCGCGAGAGCTTGTCATGGGCTAAGTTGGGACACCCTGCAGGGTATTATCTTTCAAAGCCGTGCCGCGGTTATGTGGCAGATGGGAATTTGTTAATGTCGGTTGTAGAAAACCGAAGTTGACCTTAATTAAAATACATCAACCGTGTGTGTAACCGTGATAGTCTCTTTCCGTGAGTCCGGAAGTGAACACGATGTTGGAGTTATGCTTGGCGTAGGTTGCTGTAGGATCACTTCTTGATCATACTTTTATCGACCGTGCTTTGCCTTCTCTTCTCGCTCTCATTTGCGTATGTTAGCCGCCATATATGCTAGTCGCTTGCTGCAGCTCCACCTCATGCCTTTACCTTACCCATAAGCTTAAATAGTCTTGATCTCGCTGGTGCGAGATTGCTGAGTCCTCGTGACTCACGGATACTTCAAAACCAGTTTGCGGTGCCTATGTTACCGGCGGTGGCGATCCGAGCTCAAGGAGGAGCTCGATGAAGATCTTGCCCTTTGTGTTGTTTCGTTCTAGTTGATCAAGTGGAGCCCGGTTGGGGTCGATCGGGGACCTTTATGCATTTGCGGTTCTTCTTTTATTTTGGTTCCGTAGTCGGACCTTGATTGTATATGGATGATGTAATGCTTTATTCATGTAATTGTGTGAAGTGGCGATTGTAAGCCAACTATGTATCTTTTTCCTTATGTATTACATGGGTTGTGTGAAGATTACCTCACTTGCGACATTGCTTTCAATGCGGTTATGCCTCTAAGTCGTGCTTCGACCGTGGGAGATATAGCCGCATCGAGGGCGCTAAGTTGGTAATCGAGCCTTCCCGACCTTAGGAGCCCCCACCGCTTGATCGTTTTTAGCGGCGAGTTGTGTCTAGAAAAATGTTTTGAGTCATTTAGGATTTTATATATCGGAGAGTTAGGAATTCTTTTTACTCCCAGTCCTTGACCTTTCGGTGAGGTATCCCGACGTAGAGTTTTGACTCTTCTCTTCTCAAATTTCACTAAAATTTTTTTTAGGATAACGCGGGTATCTTGGGATCGTTCCGATATTCTTATGACGAGAACATTGTTCTTGGTGCCTCCTGTCATTTAGGGGTTGTGGCGGTGTCCCGGGAGTTGAGCTCCGAGGTGTTGTCGTCATAATTTTATCGTTGCAGTTCGGGAATACTGAGTTTAATGCGCCGACATCGAAAATCTCTTTTATGCAGTTGTTGGTGAGATAACCCGCTAACCTTGATCTTGAGGTGAGTACGGAGTATTGCCATGACTTGTATAACGGATGCTTTTCGAAGGTTGAGGTAGACGATTTCCGAAGGTTTCTTGGTTATGTGTTGACGGATGGATACAACTGGATGTAGGGATTGTTAGTTTGTGTGAGATATTATTGCTCCCCTGTATCCCCAACACCTGATTGCATAACCGGAAAATTTCGGGAGTTTCATAGATGGGAATTCAAGTAGCTCTTAGGATACCTTTCCGACGGATGTATGATATGAAATTGGGGTTCGACGTCTAGTGGTCCGCCTATTCACGGTTGGTTTCTGATGGTCTCGTTGTGTCTTAAAGAGTCCTTGGCTATGCCGACTGGGACGCTTCGTATGTCATGTGCCTTGCCTTGTACATGATGGTGCTGTACGATTGAGCCGTGTAGGCCCCACCACGAAAACTTCGGACGAAATCTCTATCATATGTTTGTTCCGCTTATTCGCAAGCCGATCCTTTGTTTTGTTTTGAGTTGTGGTATTCGAGTTGCTTCAATGTCAAGTGTTGATTCCATACCTTTCCGAAATGGTGTTCTCATACTCGATGTGAATACCAATCCTTCTCGACAATCGAGATTGTCATGTTAATTCTTTTCCTACCGGTGCGCTTCTCTTCAAGTGGATCCCATCATTTTTTTCCCATCCGCAAGATCAAATCTAAGTTTTCTCAACGGTGTTTGTTTCGTTCATCCCAAGTTGCCTTTCTTTTCCCCACCCTCCCACCCTTTTTTTTTCTTCAAGGACACAGATTCCTTAATCAAGTATCCATTTATTCATGTGAAGTCTCTTCACTCTTTTCAATCAATGTTCTTATCCGGTGATTTCCCATGAAGATGCTCAACAGTTTCAAGTTCATCATCCTTCATTGTTGTTTCTTCTCCGGTGGATTCAAGTCAAGTTTTGTTGATCATACCTTTTTCCTCATTTCAATGTCTTCTCTTACCGGTGCACCTCATTATCATTCTACTTCTCGCTATTTGTTATCCCGAGTGCTCAAGATATCTCAAGATTGTGTTTCCATTCTTAATCCATTCAAGCCATTTGGAGATTGTTATCTCATTCTAGCCATTTAATTCTACCGGTGCAATCTCTATTTCAAGCAATCCTTCAACGGTGTTTCTTTTGAGTGGGCCCTAACCCACAGGTCTTTTCCCAGGATCTTACCTGACTCTTCTAATTATTCCGGAGCTATCCCAAATTCTTTTCAGAGTTTGACGTAAGAATGAGTTATCATCAGTCAAATGCTTTTCTCCAAGATCTTTCAAATTCTTTTCATAGTTGGCTCAACCTCTTCGCTTTGATTCTTCCGGTGTGCCTCAATAATTCTTGGTGGTGTTTCTCGTTGTCAATCTCATCATTTGAAGACCGAGGAAGAGTTTCTCTTTAATCTTGCTCTATTCTCTTCAAGATTCATGGTGCTAGCTTGTTGCCATCCTCTCATAATTGTTTTCGATTGTGAGAATCTTTTCACCATCCGGAGCATTTTAGGAGTCTTTTCAGTTTCATTCTTTGAAGCCCATCATCTCAGTATTATTCATTCAAGCTTTCAGCTCTCGTTCTCCAAATCATACCGGTGCATCATTCAAGTATTCTCTAATCAGCTCGTGATCTATTCGTTCATTTGTATCTAAATACCCTCAAGTATCTTCATTCATTTTGCAATTCTTCCCGGTGAATTGTGCATTTGCTGTGTTCTTTTTCAACTCTTACGGTGGTTCTTTCAAGATCTCACTTCCTTGTTCATCATATCAATTCATTTGTTGTTCCAATCCTACCGGTGGTTCATTGAAGACCTTCTCAAGTTTTGATATATCTCTCTTCAATCCTTTCTACGAGAATAAGTAGTATGCCAAATCCGTTGCTTGTCATCAATTTAAATTGGTGAAGGATACGCATAACATAATTCTTATTCTTGTTCATCCAAGTGATTAATTTCTTCTTTCCGGAGTTGTTCATCATATCACATTCTTGGTTCGAGATGCTTCATCTTTTATTTTCCGGAGTTCTAAGTTTTCCGCATTATCTCGTCGCGGAGATCCATCTAAATCATTGCAAGGCTTCACCTTGTGCTTTCAACTTCTCTTCCTTTCTGTCATTCTTTTATTACCGGAGTTCTTCATGGAGGTTCTACATGGTGCTTCATCAAGGATTCTTTTCATTCTTCAATTGTTCTTCAAGATTTCTCTTGAAGTTATGACCCGCCAAGCTATACTCTAAAATAAACATGGTGCTCAACACATGTTTTTCCTGAGGAGTTCAAGTATTCTTCATCTTGCATTCCAAAGTGCAATTCCTTCTATCTTACCTTTTGAGATGGTGTTATGTCACTCTTGACAATTTCCTTCATGTTTCTTGATTCACATGTTGTCAAGAATGAGGTATTTTAAATCCATCATTTTCTCTTCGTTCAAGAGATCTTTTCGACCAATCAACTTCTTCGTTGGAGTTATCTTGTGTCATATTTCACCTAAAGCCTTCCCTAAGGAATGTTGCTTTTATGGTGTTTATCAATGATCCAAGTTATCTCTCTATCATCTTGGTGGAAGAAGTTTTTCATCTCTTCAATATCTTTTCATCTCATCAAGTGTTCTTCTCTTTTCTACCGGAGTGCTGTCCAAATTCTGCCATTCTTGTTCCTTGGCTATCTCATTATACCGAGGTGGTCATATTCTTTTCGATCGTCAAACTCTTGATTCATGTCTTTGCAACCTTCAAGTTCTCGTAATACTCCTTGTTCCTCTTTTCTAACGGATTGTTTGCAATCTCGTTCATCTTTGTTGTACTCTTTCTTTTAAATTGCTCAACCTTTCAAGGTTCGTGGTTTCACTCATTTCTCAAAGAAGCGACTTAGTTTTACCTCTTCTTTTCCTCTTCCTTTTCCCTCCGGTGCCATTCTAGATCTCGGGACGAGATCCTCTCATAGTGGTGGAGTGTTGTAACACCCCGGATCCGATGCGCCAGGTGTCCGCCAGTTATTCGCCGTCGTTGCCATGTCATTTGCTTGCGTGTTGCACTTTGCCATGTCATCATTTGCATTTTATCATGTCATCATGTGCATTTCATTTTGCATACATGTTCGTCTCATGCATCCGAGCATTTTCCCCGTTGTCCGTTTTGCAATCCGACACTCCTATGTCATCCGGCGTCTCCTCTTCCCTCTTTTCGTATGCGGGTATTAAACTTTCTCGGAATGGCCGAGGTTTGCCAAGCGGCCTTGGTATAGCACCGTGAACCGCTGTCAAGTTTCGTGCCATTTGGAGGTCGTTTGGTACTCCAACGGTTAACCGGTAACCGTAAAGCCCTCTTTGAGTTGCAACCCAACACCCTTCCAAAGTGGCCCAAAACCCATCTAACTCCCTCCATGTTCTCGATCGTTCGATCACGATCGCGTGGTCAAAACCACACCTCATTTGGACTCTCCTAGCTCCTCTACCTATAAATATAGCCCCCCCGAAATTCACGGATGATCCCGAAACCCTAGATATTTTCCCTCGCGCCGGACATATCCGCATCGCCACGGACACGTCCGCCGCCGCACCGAATACCGAGCTGCCGTGGCGCGTCCGTCGCCCAGCGCCGCCCGGCCGCGCTTGCGTCGCGGCCTGCATGGCCCATCTCCCCCCGCCCGCATGCCTGCGCGCCACGCGCCGCGCTCCGCCGGTCCCGCCGCCCCGGTAGCCTCGCCGCCGCGCCCGCATCGCCGGTGCCGCCCTTGAGCACGCCGCCTGCGCCGCCCACACACGCTTCGCACGCGCCGCCGCCGGCCGCGCTTCCCCGCCCGCCGCCCAGCGCCCAGCCCGCCACCGACCGCCGCGCGCCTTTGCCATCTCCGCCGCCGCTGGCGGCTCTCCGGGCTGCGTCGCCTGACGCCTCCGCCGCCGCGCCGCCGCCGCCGGATCGTCGAGATCGGTCCGGCTACCTCCCCGGCCGTCCCCGACCCCTCCAGCCCCGGATCCGGCCTCTCCCCGCACCTCCGGCCACTTCTCCGGCCGAACTCCGGCGAGATCCGCCGCCGCCTCGATATCCGTGCACGAGGTTGAACCCCTGAAAATTCTGCTAAGTCCCCAGGATTCTAACATTTTTCGTGCATTTTCATAGCATCACATCTCTGCACCCGTGGCTCCGTTTTGGGCGTATAATATGTCAAATTGTTCGCCTCGAAGAGTACATCATTTCATTCCATTGCGTCATTTGCATTTGAGCTCATCTTGATGCCCTAAATGTTGTTGGAAGATGGCTTCAGATCGTTAGTTTCAGAATCTTATCAGCTCGAGCTCTTTTGTCATTTTTGCCATGATTTATGTGTGCACCCGATGAACTTGAGTCCTACATGTGAGTTGAACGTTGCCATGCCATCTTTCCAGGGGTGTATGCCATGTATTTTTGTGATCTATATGTTGACTAGAACAAGCATGCAAAGTAGGGATGATGATGTTGCTGATTTCAGGGATTTAGTGTTTTCACTAAGTCTTGTCCTGCTGTTATTTTTATGCCATATGTTCATGTTGTTACAGAGATCTATGCCCTTTTGAGCATGATCAGTAAGGGTGTTTTGAACATATGGATGTGCGCTATCCATCCATGCCTTTGTTGGCATTTATGGAGTAGTCTAGCATGTCATTTTCGTGCTCTACTTTTGCTTGAAAATGTTTCCTGGCAGATTGTTTGCATGAGATTCAATTTTCACGAGATCGTTGTAGTTGATCCGTGTATGCTATGACCTTGCTCTTGCCATGCTTAGCTTCATAATCATGCCTTATTACTGTTGGTTGCCTTGCCATGCCATTTATTGCTCTGTAGTGAGTGCATCGAGCTCACGAACATGCCTACTCGTTAACTGTTTTAGCCATGCCCAGTTTTTCTGTTAAGTCTGAAATCTGTAATAAAACTTGCAATGTTTACATGGGTGCCATCATTTCTTAAGGTCCTTTTGGCTTATGGTCAGTAAGGGACTATTGGTATATGCTTTGAGTAGAATCATGTCATGCCTTGTTTTGCTATTATAAGTTCCTGTAGCATGTTGTTTGCTTGCTCTAAACATGCCTTCCTGATGTTAATTCCTGGCATGTTAGTATTTTCACTAAGTCTGTGAACCTGATATTTTGAGCACTTTCACCATGCTTGTTTGAACATGTTATGATGTGATTTAGCCGTAGCTCAGTGTTCCTCTTTTGTTGAGCATCTCTTGTAGTTCGCTGCCATATGCTTTGCTTTTATGTTGGGGTGCTGTAGCATAGTTTCTTGTTGCGTGCTAAGTAGCATCGGGCTGTTAAACGCAGTTTTGCGTCATTCTTGTTTTGCTTGTCATTTGCAAACCGTGCATCCGATTCGGTGATCTTTATATCGATTTCACCCAAATCATCCCATCTTTCCAGCGGCATACTTGGTTTGCCAAGTTGATGCCAGTTCATCATTTTCCTTCCGGAGCACACATATGCATTGCATATCACATCTCGCATCGCATGTCATGTTTTGCATCATATTGCTTGTGCATTGTTCCTTGTTTGATTGTGGTTCCGTTGCTTGTGTTCTTGCTTTGGGTAGAGCCGGAGACGAGTGCGTGAGCGAGGAACCTGTTGTGAACGCCACGAGGATCAAGCCTTCGACAACTCGAGAACCTTCAGCAAGATGATCATACCCTCGAAATCACTACTATCTTTGCTATGCTAGTTTGCTCGCTCTTTTGCTATGCCAATGCTACGATGCCTACCATTTGCTTGTCAGCCTCCCAAATTGCCATGTCAAACCTCTAACCTTTGACACCATTCCTAGCACACCGTTGTTTGGCTATGTTACCGCTTTGCTCAGCCCCTCTTATAGCGTTGTTAGTTGCAGGTGAAGATGAAGTTTGTTCCTTGTTGGAACATGGAGGTGTTGTTCCTTGTTGGAACATGTTTACTTGTTGGGATATCACAATATAGCTTATTTAATTAATGCATCTATATACTTGGTAAAGGGTGGAAGGCTCGGCCTTATGCCTGGTGTTTTGTTCCACTCTTGCCGCCCTAGTTTCCGTCATACCGGTGTTATGTTCCCGGATTTTGCGTTCCTTACGCGGTCGGGTGATTTATGGGACCCCCCTGACAGTTCGCTTTGAATAAAACTTGTCCAGCAAGGCCCAACCTTGGTTTTACCATTTGCCTCACCTAGCCCCTTTTTTCCCTTGGGTTTCCGGAGCCCGAGGGTCATCTTTATTTTAACCCTCCCGGGCCAGTGCTCCTTCGAGTGTTGGTCCAACCTGAGCGATGTCCGGCGCCCCCTGGGCAACTAGGGTCTATGCCAACTCGACGTCTGGCTCATCCGGTGTGCCCTGAGAACGAGATATGTGCAGCTCCTATCGGGATTTGTCGGCACAGCGGGAGGCTTTGCTGGTCTTGTTTTACCATTGTCGAAATGTCTTGATGTACGGGATACCGAGTCGATCGGAGTGTCTTGGGTGAAGGTCTATTCCTTCGATGATCGTGAGAGCTTGTCATGGGCTAAGTTGGGACACCCTGCAGGTATTATCTTTCAAAGCCGTGCCCGCGGTTATGTGGCAGATGGGAATTTGTTAATGTCGGTTGTAGAAAACCCAAGTTGACCTTAATTAAAATACATCAACCGTGTGTGTAACCGTGATGGTCTCTTTCCGTGAGTCCGGGAAGTGAACACTGATGTTGGAGTTATGCTTGACGAGGTTGCTATAGGATCACTTCTTGATCATACTTTTATCGACCGTGCTTTGCCTTCTCTTCTCGCTCTCATTTGCGTATGTTAGCCGCCATATATGCTAGTCGCTTGCTGCAGCTCCACCTCATGCCTTTACCTTACCCATAAGCTTAAATAGTCTTGATCTCGCGGGTGCGAGATTGCTAAGTCCTCGTGACTCACGGATACTTCCAAAACCAGTTTGCGGTGCCTATGTTATGAAAGCAGGTGGCGATCCGAGCTCAAGGAGGAGCTCGATGAAGATCTTGCCCTTTGTGTTGTTTCGTTCTAGTTGATCAAGAGTGGAGCCCAGGTGGGTCGATCGGGGACCTTTATGCATTTGCGGTTCTTCTTTTATTTTGGTTCCGTAGTCGGACCTTGATTGTATATGGATGATGTAATGCTTTATTCATGTAATTGTGTGAAGTGGCGATTGTAAGCCAACTATGTATCTTTTTCCCTTATGTATTACATGGGTTGTGTGAAGATTACCTCACTTGCGACATTGCTTTCAATGCGGTTATGCCTCTAAGTCGTGCTTCGACACGTGGGAGATATAGCCGCATCGAGGGAGTTACACAAACATAGACAAGCAAAATACTATCAGGTACTAAGTTCATGATAAATTTAAGTTCAATTAATCATATTACTAAAGAACTCCCACTTAGACAGACATCTCTCTAGTCATCTAAGTGATCACGTGATCCATATCAACTAAACCATGTCCGATCATCACGTGAGATGGATTAGTTTCAATGGTGAACATCTCTATGTTGATCATATCTACTATATGATTCACGCTCGACCTTTCGGTCTCCGTGTTCCGAGGCCATATCTGTATATGCTAGGCTCGTCAAGTATAACCTGAGTATTCCGCGTGTGCAACTGTTTTGCACCGTTGTATTTGAACGTAGAGCCTATCACACCCGATCATCACGTGGTGTCTCAAAGACGAAGAAATTTCATAGCGGTGCATACTCAGGGAGAACACTTCTTGATAATTAGTGAGAGATCATCTTAAAATGCTACCGTCAATCAAAGCAAGATAAGATGCATAAAGGATAAACATCACATGCAATCAATATAAGTGATATGATATGGCCATCATCATCTTGTGCTTGTGATCTCCATCTCTGAAGCACCGTCGTGATCACCATTGTCACCGGCGCGACACCTTGATCTCCATCGTAGCATCGTTGTCATTCACGCCATCTATTGCTTCTACGACTATCGCTACCGCTTAGTGATAAAGTAAAGCAATTATGAAGCGTTGCATTTCATACAATAAAGCGACAACCATATGGCTCCTCGCCGATTGCCGATAACCGGTTACAAAACATGATCATCTCATACAATAAAATATAGCATCACGTCTTGGCCATATCACATCACAACATGCCTGCAAAAACAAGTTAGGCGTCCTCTACTTTGTTGTTGCAAATTTTACGTGGCTGCTACGGGCTTAGCAAGAACCGTTCTTACCTCGCATCAAAACCACAGCGATAGTTTGTCAAATAGACTCCGTTTAACCTTCACAAGGACCGGCGTAGCACACTCGGTTCAACTAAAGTTGGAGAAACAGACACCGCTAGTCACCGTGTGCAAAGCACGGCGGTAAAACCAGTCTCGCGTAAGCGTCTGGCGTAATGTCGGTCCGGGCCGCTTCATCCAACAATACCGCTGAACCAAAGTATGACATGCTGGTAGGCAGTATGACTTATATCGTCCACAACTCACTTGTGTTCTACTCGTGCATATAACATCAACGCATAAAACCTAGGCTCGGATGCCACTGTTGGGGAACGTAGTAATTTCAAAAAATTTCCTACGCACACGCAAGATCATGGTGATGATATAGCAACGAGGGGAGAGTGTTGTCTATGTACCCTCGTAGACCGAAGCGGAAGCGTTGACACAACGTAGTGGAAGTAGTCGTACGTATTCCCAGTTCAACCAATCCAAGCACCGTTACTTCGGCACCTCCGAGTTCTTGACACACGTACAGCTCGATGACGCACCCTCGATCTCCAATCCAGTAGAGGCGCCGAGGGGGAGTTCCGTCAGCATGACGGCGTGGTGATGATCTTGATGTTGTCCAATCGCAGGGCTTCGCCTAAGCACCGTACAATATGACCGAGGTGTAATATCGTGGAGGGGGGCACCGCACACGGCTAAGGCGATCAATGATCAACTTGTGTGTCCTAGGGTGCCCCTACCCCGTATATAAAGGAGGGAGGGAGGAGGTGGCCGGCCCAAGGGGCGCGCCATAGGGAGGAGGAAACCTACTCCAAGTAGGTTTCCCCTCTCTTTCCTAATACATGTTGGAGGGAAGGAAGGAGTACTAGTAGTAGGAAGGAAGAGGGGAAGGAGAAAGGAAGGGGGCCCCCTCCCCAGTCGGATTGGGCTTGGGGGCCCCTCCTTTGCTCCTTCTCCTTCCTCCCACTTGGGCCCAATAAGGCCCATATACTTACGGGGTTCGGTAACCTCCCGAGCTCTCGGTATATTCCCAAACTCTCCGGAACCTTTCCTGTGTCCAAATATATCCGTCCAATATATCAATCTTTATGTCTCGACCATTTGAGACTCCTCGTCATGTCCGTGATCACATCCGGGACTCGAACAACCTTGGTACATCAAAATACATAAACTCATAATATAAGCATCGCATCGAAACCTTAAGCGTGCGGACCCTACGGTTCGAGAACAATGTAGACATGACCGAGACCGTCTCGGTCAATAACCAATAGAGGACCTGGATGCCCATATTGGTTCCTACATATTCTACGAAGATCTTTATCGGTCAAACCGCATAACAACATACGTTGTTCCCTTTGTCATCGGTATGTTACTTGCCCGAGATTTGATCGTCGGTATCCAATACCTAGTTCAATCTCATTACCGGCAAGTCTCTTTACTCGTTCCGTAATACATCATCTCATAACTAGCTCATTAGTTACATGCTTGCAAGGCTTAGGTGATGAGTATTACCGAGAGGGCCGAGAGATACCTCTCTCCGGCAATCGGAGTGACAAATCCTAATCTTGAATTATGCTAACTCAACATGTACCTTCGGAAACACCTGTAGTACTCCTTTATAATCACCCGATTCGTTGTGGCGTTTGGTAGTACCAAAGTGTTCCTCCGATGGCGGAGTTACACAATTCTCATAGTTACGAGAACATGTATAAGTCATGATGGAAGCAATAGCAGAATACTAAGCGATCAAGTGCTAAGCTAACGGATGGGTCATGTCAATCACATCATTCTCCTAATGATGTGATCCCATTTAATCAAATGACAACACATGTCTATGGTTAGGAAACATAACCATCTTTGATTAATGAGCTAGTCAAGTAGAGGCATACTAGTGACTATATGTTTGTCTATGTATTCACACATATATCATGTTTCCGGTTAATACAATTCTAGCATGAATAATAAACATTTATCATGATATGAGGAAATAAATAATAACTTTATTATTGCCTCTAGGGCATATTTCCTTCACAATCAGCTGTGTCCATCGCTCTGTCAAGCCTCACGCAGGTGTAGGATCCCCCGGTCACTTTTGTCTCAAAGGTCCAAAATCGGCCATGATAGCCCAAGTCCATCAACATGCAAACGTCAACCGCATCCCGGAAACCTTGTATTTGTGCATTACTCCGATTAGCAGCTCCCTCATGTTCATCCGGACGTAAAACTTCGTTAAAATCGCCCAAACATAGCCAAGGGAGGTTGCTTAAAGGCGCCAACCCTTTAGGAGATCCCATGTTTGGTGTCTCGGTTGTGTCAGGCCTCGCCATACACGCATGTCAACCTCCATGGGTCTTTCCCTTCCTCTACCACCTTTGCATCAATATGATAAACAGAATCACCCAAGATCTCAATATTTATTGTATTATTCCAAAAAATCCCTATTCCTCCACTTCTTCCTTGACTATCTATCGCATAGGCATTATCATAGCCCAAAGTGTTAGCCAAAGCTTCTATACGTGCACCCTTTATTTGAGTTTCAACAATACACTGCACGGTAGGGGTAAATTTCTTCGCAAAGTCGCGAAGCTCACGAACTGTCGCGGCTTTACCGGCGCCGCGACAGTTCCAACAAAATGAACTCATTGCGTCCGGCGGCACTCCTCGGAGGAGCCCGCCGATCCATCATACTGGTCCTTGCCACGTTCCACTCCATCTGTCACCATACTCGGTGTCCTCGCATCGACGGCTCCTTAAACAGGCTCCTTTATTGCCAACATCTTTCTTCCGCTGTTTCACCTCTTTCCTTGGAGACACATATACAGGCGGCATCGGTGGAACCCCGGCCGGCTTTCCAGAGATTACAAGAGCTGTAGAGCTCACTGGGACCACGTCCCCTTCTCCATCATCGCTCGACTGAACTGTCTCTGGATGGTTCTTGTCCGAAGATTGCCTCTTGTTACTTGCCACCACTACCCCCAGCGTTGCAGCAGTCGGTTCCTCGATCATACCCTTGGGCTCGCTGGGCCCCGATACTTCTGTGGTCATTGCATTGTCCTCTCTTTCATCCCGCCTCCCCGCCTCCCTGCGAGGTTCATTCTGATATGCATTGAAGCGCCAAATTTGATTGGGGTTATACTGCTCTCGCCCCCTACCTCTTCCTCCTGCATTCCTTGGGCTGCCTCGTCCCCTCTGGTTACCAAAACCACCTCTCGCAAAGTTGCACAGGCGAATATTGTCACCGAACAAAGTCACCCCACTCAAACTTTGTCTCATCATGAACACCATCACCACACTCCTCGTGCCAATGCCCGCATTCACCACAGTTAAAGCAAAAGACAGGTAATTTCTCGTATTTTACTTGATATCTAACTCGTTCATCCCCCTTCTTTCCAGTGACAAACCTCTTAATTTTTGCGTTGATATCGATTTTCACCCTCACCCGGACAAATTCACCAAAGAAACCTGCCGGTAGCTTGAGCTGCACTTCTTCCACCTCGCCAATTCGCGATGCCATCCCCCTGACTGCAGGCTCGATCAAAAAGTTGTTAGGTAAACGATGGATTTGCGCCCAAACTGCCAACTTATCCAACTTGATGCTATCAGGGTTTTTCAACCCATCATACTCCACCAAAATCACTGCTTGGTCTCTGAAAAGCCATGGCCCCTCTAGCATGGCCTTATTCCAATCCCCTAGACAACCAAACTGCGCTGTGAACAAGTTGTCCTTCACCTTCCTCCAGACCACCGTTTTCACTGGATTCCAGGCTGCACGCATGTCCCCATAAAGAGCACTAGGGCTGAAAGTCCTTGTAGTGTGTACCCTGGCTATGGCTAGCCACTTCGCCGGCGCCCCCAGATCTGGCAACTCCTCCTCCCACACGAAATCATCATCTTCCTCCTCCTGCAAATTCAACCTGGCTAGCAGCTCCTCTGTCGTCTCCTTGCCATGCCGCCCCTGCGAGCTTGATCCCGACGCCATGAACCGAGCAGTCTAGTCGTCGCCAACAAAAACCCTAGATCGATCTGCCGGAGAAACCACTAGAACCAAGGCCGGGTAAGGTCACGAGGGGCCTCCCTAGATCAGCCCGAGTCCAGGGGATCACCAGCAGGTTCGATCGGGGAAAAGAAGGTAAGATCCGGCCGCGGCGCCGGAGTATATCGAAACCCTAGGCTATCGCCGTCGGGAGAGAAAACGACTCGTGCTCGCGAGAACTTATACAGAATACGTAGTAGTACATGAGTCGGTTATAAGAGTCGAGAATCAACGGGCTGTGCTGCATCTCAATTGGGCCTAAATTTGTCCTTCGTTATGAGGCCATACAATAAAGATGCCTAGGGCATCTCCAAAGCAGATCCTTAGACCTTCACTATACGTCGCATCATTTTCACCATTCAATCGGGGTTTTTATATGCCAGCTTACTTCGATGGTTTTTCATTCCCAACGCAAGGATGAAATGTTGGTTGTTTGTGCTTTTTTCATAAATTCATTTCTTGAACCATCGTTTGTTTCTTGCGTTTAGATCTTTGAAAATAATTTTCATGTTGATAGGTTTTGATGGCCTTTTATGGAAAAATCTATGCTTCCAACTAGTTGTAACTTGTTTGTTTTGTGTGTGAACTAAGCTGTGATCCCAATGCAAAATAAATTGTGCTTCCCGATGAAGCACAACTGTGCTCACAGCTGGGTGAAACACTGATGTGCTTGTGGTGAAGCACCCGAGGTGCTACTTGACGCGAAGCACATGTGTGTTTCACACGGAAGCACAACTATATTTCATGTGGAAGCACACACACGCAAGATATTAACAAAAATAACACGGAAGCAGAAAAAGGATAAAGAAGAAAAATAAAACAAGAACAAAAAAAACGTCCCAATAAGGACAGCGCCATGGCGTGGCACGTGGCGGTGCTAGGAAAAGTGCCTCACACGGCCTTCTTAGAGCATCTCCAACAGACGCGCAATGTGCGTCGCGCTAAAAAACAGTATACTGCGCCAGAATCACCAGCTTTTGCACGTCGCGGTACCTTTGGCTCCAGCGTCGCTGTAAAATATAGTCGCCGAGCCGCTCCAACAGATGCATTAAACTGCAGCATGAAAGCAGCCGACGCTTGCCATATGTTGCATTTAGAGACAATATGTTCAAACAACAAAACATGACACAACACAGTTTAAAATGACCCAAACAAATTCATGACATAAAAGTTCAAATTCATGCCCACAACATCATCCAACCAAGTTCAAAATCCGAACCAAGTTCATGACAAAAGTTCACACAAGCGAATGGCACATCAGCAATCATGCCTCGTCCTCGTCTTCATCCTCCCTCTTCCTCCGATTCATCATCTGAAGACGATTCTTCCTCCTCTTCATTGTCGCGTGCCACATCATCATGTGAAGCTCGGAAGGTGTTGGCAAGATCTCCAATGGCATCATGCGAAGGTGTGTGATGAGGCACACCAGAAGCCATTCCACCCATGCCGCCCAGAGGTGCTCCCATGCCTCACATGAGAGACACAAAACTCATGCCTCCCATGGTAGGTCTGAAGCCACCCATGCCTCCCATGGCCCCCATGATAGCTCCGAAGCCACCCATGCCACCCACGGTAGCTCCAAAGCCACTGATGGCTCCCATGCCGCCAATGCCACCGCTACCCATGTCGCGCATGCCACCGCCACCCATGCCACCCATGCCACCGCCACCCATGCTGCCCATGGCAACCATGGCTCTTTTTTGGACAAAGACTTCTTCACAGGCAAGATTGATGTACTCCTTTTTGCTTCTCATCGAGGGTAAATGTGTTCATGAAGAACAAGTACTTCTCCCATTCCAACAACCTAGTTCGCTCCTCCATGGCCAATTTCTTCTCCTCCAATGCCACCTTCCTCTCCTCGGCCACCACCCTCCTCTCCTCGGCCGCCAACCTCCTCTCGTTGGCCGCGGCATCTTGATCCTTCCCATCTTCCTCACCTCGTTCCTTTCTTGCCTTTGAAGGAAATATGCCCTAGAGGCAATAATAAAGTTATTATTTATTTCCTCATATCATGATAAATGTTTATTATTCATGCTAGAATTGTATTAACCGGAAACATAATACATGTGTGAATATATAGACAAACTTAATGTCACTAGTATGCCTCTACTTGACTAGCTCATTAATCAAAGATGGTTATGTTTCCTAACCATAGACATGAGTTGTCATTTGATTAATGGGATCACATCATTAGTAGAATGATGTGATTGACATGACCCATTCCCATAGCTCAGCACTTGATCGTTTAGTATGTTGCTATTGCTTTCTTCATGACTTATACATGTTCCTACAACTATGAGATTATGCAACTCCGTTTACGGAGGAACACTTTGTGTGCTACCAAAGCGTCTGGCGTAATCGGGTGATTATAAAGGAGCTCTCAGGTGTCTCCAAAGGTACACGTTGAGTTGGCGTATTCGAGATTAGGTTTTGTCACTCCGATTGTCGGAGAGGTATCTCTGGCCGTCTCGGTAATGCACATCACTACAAGCCTTGCAAGCAATGTTGCTAATGAGTTAGTTACGGATTGATGCATTACGTAGCGAGTAAAGAGACTTGCGGTAACGAGATTGAACTAGGTATTGGATACCGACGATCGAATCTCGGGCAAGTAACATACCGATGACAAAGGAACAACGTATGTTGTTATGCGGTTTGACCGATAAAATCTTCGTAGAATATGTAGGATCAATATGAGCATCCAGGTTCCGTTATTGGTTATTGACCGAAGCGAGTCCTGGTCATGTCTACATAGTTCTCGAACCCGTAGGGTCCGCACGCTTAAGGTTTAGTTGACAGTTTTATTATGAGTTTATGAGTTTTGATGTACCAAAGGTCGTTCGGAGTCCGGATGTGATCACGGACTTGACGAGGAGTCTCGAAATAGTCGAGACATAAAGATCGATATATTGACGACTATATTTGGACACCGGAAAGGTTTGGGTGAGATTGGGACAATCTAGGAGCTCGGGAGGTTATCGGAACCCCCGTGAGGTATATGGGCCTTATTGGGCCTTAGTGGAAAGGAAGGAGAAGAAGCAAGGAGGCGAGCCCCCAAGCCCAATCAATTGGAGGGGCCTGGCCCCTTTCCTTCTTCCCTCCCCCCTCTTCCTTCCCTCTCCCTCTCCTAATAGGTAAGGGGGAGTCCTACTCCCGGTTGGGATTAGACTCCCCCCTAGGGCGCACCACCCTCCTTGGCCGCCCCCCTCCTCCACTCCTTTATATACGGGGGAGGGGGCACCCCATAGACACAACAATTGATCTCTTGATCTCTTAGCCGTGTGCGGTGCCGCCCTCCACCATAGTCCTCGATAATATTGTAGCGGTGCTTAGGCGAAGCCCTGCGACGGTAGAACATCAAGATTGTCACCACGCCATCGTGCTGACGAAACTCTTCCCCGACATTCTGCTGGATCGGAGTACGGGGAACGTCATCGAGCTGAACGTGTGCTAGAACTCGGAGGTGCCGTAGTTTCGGTGCTTGATTGGCCGGGCCGTGAAGACGTACGACTACATCAACGCGTTGTTCTAGCGCTCCGCTTTTGGTCTACGAGGGTGCGTGGACAACAGTCTCCTCTCGTTGCTATGCATCACCATGATCTTGCGTGTGCGTAGGAATTTTTTTGAAATTACTACGTTCCCCAACAGTGGCATCCGAGCCAAGTTTTATGCGTAGATGTTATATGCAGGAGTAGAACACAAGTGAGTTGTGGGCGATACAAGTCATACTGCTTACTAGCATGTCATACTTTGGTTCAGCGGTATTGTTGGATGAACCGCTCGGACCGACATTACGCCGTGCGCTTAGGCGAGACTGGTTTTACCGCCCGTGGCACCACGGTGACTAGCGGGTGTCTGTTTCTCCACCTTTAGCGAACCGAGTGTGGCTACGCCCGGTCCTGCGAAGGTTAAAACATCACTAACTTGACGAACTATCGTTGTGGTTTTGATGCGTAGGTAAAACGGTTCTTGCTTAGCCCGTAGCAGCCACGTAAATGTTGCAACAACAAAGTAGAGGACATCTAAGTTGTTTTTGCAGGGCATGTTGTGATGTGATATGGTCAAGACATGATGCTATATTTTATTGTATGAGATGATCATGTTTTGTAACCGAGTTATCGACAAGCTGGCGGAGCCATATGGTTGTCGCTTTATTGTATGAAATGCAACGCATACTGTAATTGCTTTACTTTATCACTAAGCGGTAGTGATAGTCGTAGAAGCAATAGATGGCGTAACAACAACGATGCTACGATGGAGATCAAAGTGTCGGCGCCGGTGGCGATGGTGATCACGGCGGTGCCGGAGATGGAGATCACAAGCACAAGATGATGATGGCCATATCATATCACTTATATTGATTGCATGTGATGTTTATCCTTTATGCATCTTATCTTTCTTTGATTGATGGTAGCATTTTAAGATGATGTCTCACTAATTATCAAGAAGTGTTCTCCCTGAGTATGCACCGTTGCGAAAGTTCTTCGTGCTGAGACACCACGTGATGATCGGGTGTGATAGGCTCTAAGTTCAAATACAACGGGTGCAAAACAGTTGCACACGCGGAATACTCAGGTTAAACTTGACGAGCCTAGCATATACAAATATGGCCTCGGAACACGGAGACCGAAAGGTCGAGCGTGAATCATATAGTAGATATGATCAACATAGTGATGTTCACCATTGAAACTACTCCATCTCACGTGATGATCGGACATGGTTTAGTTGATTTGGATCACGTGATCACTTAGATGACTAGAGAGATGTCTGTCTAAGTGGGAGTTCTTTAGTAATATGATTAATTGAACTTAAATTTATCATGAACCTAGTACTTGATAGTATTTTTGCTTGTCTATGTTTGTTGTAGATAGATGGCTCATGATGTTGTTCCGTTGAATTTTAATGCGTTCCTTGAAAGCTAAGTTGAAAGATGATGGTAGCAATTACACGGATCGGGTCCGTAACCTCGAGGATTATCCTCATTGCTGCACGAAAGAATTACGCCTGGAAGCACCGCTGAGTGCGAGCCTGCTGCAGATGCTCGACGACGTTAAGAGCGTTTGGCGAGCAAAGCGATGACTACTCGATAGTTCAAGTGCCATGATTTACGGTTTAGAACCGGTCTTCAACGATGTTTTGAGCGTCATGGAGCATATGAGATGTTCCAGGAGTTGAAGTTAATATTTCAAGCAAATGCCGGATTGAGAGATATTAAGTCTCCAATAAGTTCTATAGCTGTAAGATGGAAGAGAATAGTTCGTCGGTGAACATATACTCAAAATGTCGGGTATAATAATCACTTGATTCAACCGGGAGTTAATCTTCCTGATGATAGTGTCATTGACAGAATTCTTCAATCACTGCCACCAAGCTACAAGAGCTTCGTGATGAACTATAATATGCAAGGGATGGACAAGACTATTCCCGAGCTCTTCGCAATGCTAAAGGCTGCGGAGGTAGAAATCAAGAAGGAGCATCAAGTGTTTATAGTCAATAAGACCACCAGTTTTAAGAAAAAGGGTAAAGGGAAGAAGAAGGGGAACTTCAAGAAGAACAGCAAACAAGTTGCTGCTCAAGAGAAGAAACCCAAGTCTGGACCTAAGCCTGAAACTGAGTGCTTCTATCGCAAGCGAATGGTCTTCGAAGCGGAACTGCCCCAAGTATTTGGCGGATAAGAAGGATGGCAAGGTGAACAAAGGTATATGTGATATACATGTTATTGATGTGTACCTTACTAATGCTCGCAGTAGCACCTGGTATTTGATACTGGTTACATTGCTAATATTTGCAACTCAAACAGGGACTACGGATTGCGAAGATTGGCTAAGGACGAGGTGACGATGCGCGTGGGAAATGGTTACAAAGTCGATGTGATCGCGGTCGGCACGCTACCTCTACATCTACCTTGGGATTAGTTTTAGACCTGAATAATTGTTATTTGGTGCCGCGTTGAGCATGAACATTATATCTGGATCTTGTTTGATGCGAGACGGTTATTCATTTAAATCTGAGAATAATGGTTGTTCTATTTATATGAGTAATATATTTTATGGTCATGCACCCTTAAAGGGTGGTCTATTTTTATTGAATCTTGATAGTAGTGATACACATATTCATAATGTTGAAGCCAAAAGATGCAGAGTTGATAATGGTAGTGCAACTTATTTGTGGCACTGCTGTTTGGGTCATATTGGTGTAAAGCGCATGAAGAAACTCCGTACTGATGGACTTCTGGAATCACTTGATTATGAATCACTTGGTACTTGCGAACCGTGCCTCATGGGCAAGATGACTAAAACGCCGTTCTCCAGAACTATGGAGCGAGCAACTGATTTGTTGGAAATCATACATACCGATGTATGTGGTCCAATGAATATT
>JAHHZJ010001284.1:0-20294 GCA_021437245.1 Aegilops speltoides
CCGTCGGCAAGAATCACCGGTTTGCTCTTCCAAATGAGAGGCGATGAAAGGTGCACCGTCTTGACAACTTCTCGCCGACCCGGTACACCTTTGCGGGCTTCTCCATCGGGGCGACAAAACCGGTGGAGGCGTCAAGGGGAGTCGCCAACCGTCGACATCAAGAAGGGTGGAGGTGCCCAACACAACCAAGCCGTGGACTCCTGGAGCGTCTCCGTCGGCTCATCGGGACTACTAAACAACATGAAGAAGAAGATCGCGGCGGAGCACCGGTTTTGGGCCATCCGCCTCTCCGGAGGCACATAATCTGGCGGGCGCCTCGTAGCGTCGAGATATAACCCATCACCCTCACCGGGGGACCTTCGCCATGCCGGAGAAGGAGGACCCCCAAGCCGCCGAGGGCGGTGGGGATGGGAAAACCTGGGTAAAGAAGAAGATGGTGCCGGCCGGGGCCAAGAATGCCGCGTTCTTTTAAATTATCATCAAATTTGCTTTGTGTTGTTTGCATATGTATCGTTAGTTTGCTTGTTCTTGAACCTAGTTTGCTTGCCATACTTGCTGTAATGATGAACTCGATTATGTTAGTTTGCTTGCCAATTTCGCTAGTTTGCTTTACATTGAACTTAGCTTCTTTGGTGATGAAATTTCGTCTGAGAATGCAAACGGGCGCATCATTGCAAGTTGAAACGAATCTTTTACCTGAATTTGTCGAATGAAGTCTTAACAACCCAACAAAGCCGTGCACAAACATAAATTTCAAAAAGGAATACATAAGGCAAAAACACAAATGAAAAAATAAAACAAGTAAAATAATTCAATCGTCCGAAAGTACACAAAAGTAACACAAAACCATAATGAGTGAAATGCAATTATGATTTCCAAAGCGGTTGCATCCCATACATTGGGGAAAAAAGATTGTGATAGCAAAAGGCGAAAAAAAAGACAAGCTGTACATCGTTACTCAATGCTTATACAATGCGATCGAACCACGATCATTCGGATTACACTCCAACATTGAAAAAAAAAACCGGGGCATACAATGTGCGGGGATTACGCCCGCCCGGACACCTATGAACCAGGGCCCCGTGAAGTCTTGGTTGAGGGCGGAGGAAGGCCTGAAAGGCGGTCGAGGCGAGCAGCAGGCGGCCTTTTACCCAACCGGACTCTCGGGAGATAAAACTCCTGCTGCCTTGTGTTTGTATTGAGCTTGCTTTCGAAATCTGAGCATATGGTGGTGGTGCGTGTGTCGTGAGCCCGAACCCAGTAGCTAGAGTTGCCAAGGATTGAACCTCCGAACCCCCCGTTGTGCATGGGCCTCCTTTTATAGAGCCAGGGTCGAAGCGGTGTCAGCGTGGGGTAGAGGGTAAAAACGTAAAAAGAGGTGGTAGTTGGAGCAGTCTTGAGAAGGTCCAATTCCGGTTTGGAGCGATTGGATTCTACCTACTTTTGGAGGGGACAAAGGCATTAAATGCCCGTCGCCGTCGACCCCGCTCCCGCCCTTGCGTCTCCGTTTGCCGCGCGATGGATCCACCCCGTGGAGTGCCACCGCACCCCTCATCTTTGCCGCCACCCCGGCGCGTCTTGGAGAAGGCTAAAAGGCGGCGTGGGCAATTTGGAGTCGGGAACCGCCTTGGCGCTCTCCCGGCAAAAACCTTGCAGGGGTCTTGATCTTGGGCAAGGGCTTGCGGGCTCTGTAACTACCGCCCCGGGCCCCTCGGCCGGCGTCGGTGCCAAAAGGCGTGCCTTTATGCGATGTAATCTTCTAGTCTTCCCGGCAGGCTCCTCTGGGGTTGCTTGTGGTGTAGTCTTGAGCACGAAATGGCCTTCCGGCAAGCTCAACCTTTGGGCAATCTTCTTTTTATGCGCTTTGTTCTTGAATGGCTTGATATGGGCGGGGATGGCCTTGGCAAGCATGTGGTTGATCCGTGCGGGGTTTGTGTTGCCCTGCACAAGGAAGAATCTGGTACCCCTACCTTAATACCACCGGGAGCCCCGGGCTGGGCCCGGTCTTGGCTGTTGGGCGGAGCCCTGGCGGGCCGGCGCCGGCCCACGGTGTGCGAATCCCTTCCGCCTCGGCCCCTCCCGTTCAACAACGTTTTGGCGTCGTGGGATGGGGCGTGCCCACGCTCTTTAATGGGAAGGCCGGGGCCCCCTCCCCCATAAAAGCAGAGAAGGCGGCGCGGTTCCCTCGCCGCTTTCATTGCTTCTTCTTCCTCCTCCGAAAATCCTCTTTGCGCTCCGCCCCGCATCTCCTCTGCTGCTTCTTGCGTTTGCGGGCTGTTGGATTCCGTCCTCCTTCCCTTCTGCCTGCCATGGCCAAAACCCGGAAGGGAAGGGAAAGGCGGAAGAAAGAAAAGAAAATCGGCTGGCTTCGCCCGGTCTGGGGGGGCGTCGTCTTCCGCCTTGGCTCGGCGTGCAAAACCTGGAGCAAATATTTCTTGTTCGGCCCAAAGAAGACCAAGCGCATCCGGACGAGCTCATCCGGCCGCCACCGTGGAAACTATCTGGCGGGTACTATTTCTTGCGGCCTTCTTCCCTGCGGTCTTTGCCCTCCTTTCTCCAATTTCTTCTGCGACATTATGAACACATCGGCTTCCACCTCCTTGACTTCACCCCAGCCCATCCTCACAATGGCGGTTTTCCTATTGTCGAAAACTTCATAGGGATCTGACCAAATGTGGGTTTGTTTAGGCACTTCTTTACCCCTAGAGGAAGGCCGGCGCCCCCCTCTCGGAGGAATCTCTTGGGTTTTCGCTTTGAATCTGGAAGAATCGTTGCCGGGGAGCTCCGCGGCAAGTGGGATGAAATGGTTGATTGGTGTTGGATTGTCGAGGATGAGCCGCCCCCTGAAGCCGCGCCTGGCCCATCGTCTTGTGGCCGGGTGGAAGCGGTGGATTCGGACGATGCCAAGCTCGGCGCCGCCCTCATCCGTTCTTCGTCTCCGATCCGGGCTGTGCGTTGCGAGAAGGCGCCGATTTCCTCCGCCGTCGCACGCCCCTCCGGGGCGAGGAAGAGGGCCCTGGGAGTATGGCGGCCGGGGGATATAATCGGCTGCGCCCGGGCTGAACTTCAACTTCCACGGCCCGGGGGGGGGATGGTCGGGAACTCTTGGTCGACCGGCCCATCGAGTGGTTCGGGCCGGCCGGGAAGTGGTGCCCCTCCTGCCATTTCGGCTCGGGATAGTCTTTGCGCCATGATGCCCGGCGTGTGATTCGCATGGGTGGGCGCTCGTGGATCCCCCGGGTCCATCGGACATCCTCAACTTCCCGACAACCTCGAGGAAGGCGAAGAACAAGGATGGCGTCAAGGAGCACCACGGGAACCACCGACCGAGGACTCCATACATGGCTTCTCGGGTGAAGGGGCCCCGGGGCCCGGGGAAAAGTTCGGCTGGGGCCGGGCCGGAGGCAGGGAAGTGTCGGCGACGGAGGAGAAATCTGCGGACTATTGCGGCTTCCTCCGGCCTTGGAGGTTCGTTGAGGCACTCGGGATCCGGGAATCGGCCCAGTTGCGGCAAAAGGCGCCTTCTTTGGAGGCAGGCACCGGGAGGAAAAGGGGGATGGAGGACACCGGGCCCATCGAGCCCATCGGGGAGGAGGAGGTCGAGGCCCGGAAGGCCGGAGGAGGAGGGCATCGAGGCCGCCGAGGCGCCCGGGGCCTGGGGCGCCCGGTGGGTCCCCGGATCTCTCCCGCGACCTCTCCTCGTCGCCGGAGACCCCCCGGGGAAGCCCAAGCGTTCCCCTCGGCGCCCTCCAAAAGCGGCGGCCAGGTGGGCGAACCCTCCGGCAACAACCAGCTCGCCCGGGCGGCTAAGCTTCCGGGAAAACCAAACGTCCGGGCGGCGAACTCACCTGGAACGGAAACCCAGCCCGCGGCGCCCGGTCGGGCCCAAGCGAAAGTCTTCCGGGTGGGCGGCTCCGCCCGCTTCTCGGGCCTCGGCTGCCCCGGGGGTGGTCCGCCCACCCGAAAAACCGCCAAAGCGCCAGGTCTTCTCCTCCTCGGAGCCGGAGCCCTTGGCGGAGTATGACTTATCCGCCTTGGCCGAAGGCGGCGAGAGGAAAGGTAAATCTTGAAATCTCTATCTTCATCAATTTTGCCTTGATTATTGTTGAGGCTAATCGGTCACTTGTTTTGATTTGGGGCCTTGGCGGAAGCGGCGGAAAAAAGGCCAAGGTGCATGGTCGGGCAGGCGACCCGCCGGCCCCGGCGAGGGCCGCCAAAACCCGGCTTACCGGACCCGGCTGCCCAGAAACCCCAGCGCAGCCCAATCGTCTGGGTTTCCACCTTCCTTCGCCCGGCGGTTTGAATTCGTTCTTGTGCTAACGCCTTGATGTCCTTTTTTGACTTGCGCAAAAGGGAGCCTAGCTTGGAAACGTCCGGAAGGCCCCGGAGCCGGAGATCCGCCCGTCCCGTCAAGGCTGAACTCCCGGCAAAGGCACTCCATAAGGCGGATACCCGCCAGGGAATAGCCGGGAGGGTGGTCACTCCGAAAGCGGGCTCCCGGAAAGGAGCCGCCCGGGCTTATAAAAGGGGGTTACGCAACCTTGTCTTCTCGGCGTTGCCTCTTTGGATATATTTGAGCTTCTCCTTGCTTTTCTTCTTCTTCTAGGTCCTCCTCCCCGAACAAATGGAGATGGAAGGTCGTCATCTCGAGAGGAGGATGTGCAGGGCCGGCCCCGCCCGGGCCGGAGGAACCCGGGGCCAAATCGTCGAACCGCTCGGCCCCGGGCGCCGGGGAGGGAGATGGCGGCCGTCTTCGGCCGGGCCGGCGTCGTCCAAGCTTTTGTCGCCACCGACCCCTCCGCCGGAGAAGGGCAGCCCGGCTATTCCGAAGGCCCCAATGGCGTCTTCATCCGGATGCCGTGGGGTTCCCGTCGGGCCCAGGGCGGGCCGATGGGGAGATCCTTGCCTCCCGGGCTTGAAATCGTCGAGGGCCCGGCGGGCGGGTCCGGGAGGCTTCTCCACCCTCGGCCCTTTCCGGGCGGCGGTAACTGCTTCGGGAGACCCTTGCCGCCAAGGCCAAGGGGAGATGGGCCGGCGGGCTGCGCCGCCAACCAGGTGCTCTCCAGTGGCGGAGGCGCAAAGCGACTTCGCCGGGGCGTATGAAGAGGGTTGTTGGAGAAGGGCGGGCCGAAAAGACAGCCGACTTCGCCGGGGAACTATCCCGGGAAAGGAAGGCTCGTCGGGGAAGGTTAACCTCGGCAGGAGGATGACCTTGCCGCTCGGGGCGAGGCCCCGGGGGCGGGCTGGAGGCCCAACGCCGCGGCTGCGCGGAGACCGCTGGGGAACTTCCGCCAAGGTCGCCAGTTGGAGGGCTTTGAAAAGCGGCGAGAGAAGGTCGCCCGCCTCAACCCGGGGCCGAAGGGCCCCACCAACTCACGAACTCAAAAGCGTCTTTCCGAAAGGGCGGCGAGTTAAAAAGGCCGCCAAGGACTCCCAAGGATCTTGAAGCGGAGGGTTTCTTTCTTGATGGACTGCTTGATGCTGCCGGGGCGGAGACCAAGTTGAAGGAGGAGCTCGGAAGCAGGCCTTGATGGACAACGCCAACCAAGCGGGAGCAATTCCGCCCGTCGCCGGAATGGACCGAAGACCGGTGTCTTCTCGTCCCCAATCGGGAAGGCTTTGGGGCTGAAGTTGGAGCACCTCATCTACTGCGGATCAAATCTCGCCTGGCCCAAACTCACCTTCTTCTTGGGGGATCGCGCCGGCCCTTGCAAATCTGCGGAAGAAATCCCAGGCGGGCCCGAAAGAACTTCGCCCGGCTTGTCTTGAGGAACCATGGGCGTGTCTTGGGAAGATCGTATACGGAACCCGGCATAAACCTCACCAGCGTTCTTCGCGGCTTGGCGGCCAGCGAACATGGAGGCTCCGAAGGGCGGTGCGCCCATCATTGCCAAAGTGAACAAGATCCCGGGGAGGGAGGCGGCCCGTGTAGACTAGGCCTCCTTTATTTTATCTCTTTTTTGTTCTGCATAGGATCTCTGAACTCATTAATCATCGCGAGGCTATTCCCTCGTCGGATATTATCTTTATTCGATCGATAGATGCAATGTTATCTCCTTGTTTGGATCCTCCACTTTGCATGCTTCACCCCTCGCTTCTAGAAACTTGGGAAATGGGCCCTTGCATGGTTTGCTAAACTTCGGAAGCGACTTCTTGGACAAGGCCCCCCCAAACAACCCCTTGACGGTTAACACACTCGGCTTTTGGCCGGACTCAGCAAAACAAGGGCCACACCTTGTTGCGGCTTGCTTGTTAGTGTGCCCAAGGACAAAGGTAAGGCGGCTGCCTTGGGTTTTCCTCAAGCATAAGTTTTCCATACAAAGTGTGATCGTTCAAGGGAGGCAACAAAAATTTAATCTCAAATTCAACTTAGCTTTAATGGTTGAGCTTCTCTTTCTTGAACGGCACTTGGTTCCTCATCCCCTTCCTTCCCCGGCAAACTTGTCGCGAGGCGTTCTGTCTATTTAAGAGATGGGAAAGAAAATAAAAAAAGTATGTGGCCTTTGGGTGCTATTATCGGCCGGGTATGTGTTCGCCGGCGTAAATAACACATGCAAATAGCAAAGAAAAGCATGGGGAAGGCAAGCGGCCGGCCAGGGGCTTTTTCGTGCGGGGTCTCTGGAATTTCAGAAGGGGTTTAACAGCGGCAAAGCCTGTACCCTGTTGTTTTGGGGGCGGAGTCCACGACAACCGCGCTTTGCTGTGCCGAAGTTGCGCCCGGCTTTGTACAAGGGTTACATGCAACGGCAAAGCACAAAAAAGGTGGTTGCCGGGCGGATCCGGCAACCGCCCTTGGATGAAACTTGCGAAGATGCTCTATGTTCGAGTTGCTCCTTTGGTAAGCCTTCTTGGTCTCGGCCCGGGGACGCCGCGGGCCTCGTGACTTGTCTCACCGATAAGGGCCTTCCCGCCGGCGTCAACTTGTTGGAATTCTTGGCTTTGAACAGCCCGAAGAACAAAATTGCCTTCCTCGAGACTCCTGGCTTTAACCTTGCGGCTATGGTAGCGGCGGGGGCCTTGGTATCGGCGGCTCGTCTGACCCAAAGGCGTCCCTCCTCGAGGGCAACAGCGTCATCTTGCCCCGGTTGCTCTTGCTCGAGCTCATCATAGCGAGCACTCGAGGAGATCCTTATCTGAGTTCCGTGGGGAGAACCCTCCTCCATGGACTAGAGCAAAGGGTGCTTCCCGTGGCTCGATTTGGTGTGTTCGATTGACCAAAAAAGGCGGCCTCCTCTATCAATTTCTTCCCATTTGCGCCCGGCCGAAAGTTCTTGTCTTGAGTCCGCGCAACACTTGACATTGGCCCTCTCCGGCTTGACCGTTGCTCCTCGGGTGAAGCGGCAACCAGAACCTTGGCGCCAAGGTCTTGGGCGTAGTCTTGAAGGTGCGACAGTGAATTTCCGTTGTCGGTGATAATCCTGTTAGGGATCGGGGAAACCAATCGACTGAAAGAACTTGACCGCTGATTCCTTGTCACCTTTCTCGGCTCCACCTCCGGCCCCGTGAACTTGTCGCCCGTACAAGTACTCAAAGCCCCTGACACCGGGGGAAAGGGCCGAGGATATCGAGCCCCGGACCGAAGGGCAGGATAAAGGATTGTTTGGAAGCTTGGTGGTGATGAATGCTTTGCATGGGCCACGCTTCACACTTGGTTACTAGTGCGGTTGCATTTGGAGGGCTTCTTGCCAAAAACCCTTCGGAACTTTCCGGAAAAGCCCTTCCCAATTGGTGACCACATATGCCTCCGTGTATTTCTGCCAACCTTAATCCATCTTCCACGGGATGCACAATCGACACCATTAAGTCTTCTTACATGCATTTCGTTATCCACTGGTACATATTATTTACTGGTTATCTTTTCCATTTTCCTCCAGGTCGTAGGAAGCTCTCGGTTTGGGAAACCAGACGATCTTCCGGCCCATGCAACTTGGGGCTCGGCGGCAAGGACTAAAAGCGTGGGCCTTTGAAACTTCGGCTTTCTGGCGAGAACCTCCGGCCTTGGCTGAAGGTCCCCAACAATTCGCGGGCGAGGCTTTCGGGAACATTTGCTTCAAGCTGGCAAATCCAGGGATCTGAAGGACAAACTGTTCCTCAGCCGTTCGGTTGTTGATCTTGGGGACCTTGGCGGCCGGCCTCGGGGAGATCCGGCCCGGCGGGTGTCGCCGGAGACCAACTTTTCTTTTCTTGGGCTGCCCAAGCCCGGTGGGCGCCACGGATGGTTGAGCTAGCTTGAGCAAAAAGGTCCACTGGTCCCCGGTAACTTATCGCTTGACATTTTGAAAGGCCATCGCAATTTCATTACGAGCTCTCGGAACATCTCCATTTGCAAGCCTTCAAAAGCGCTCCTCAAGCCTCCTCCCGTCGACATAAGCTTCCATCAAAGGGCTCTGGTAGCTCTTGTTAACTTGCGGAACCAGCCCGAGAATCTCCCGCCAAATTAGCTTCTTGATCCCAAGTTCGGCCCAAGGGAAATTTACCGGGGGGCCGTTGGGAACATTTGGATTCTCTTGGGTGGTTAGGCCCCGATAAGTACCGCCCATTTGCCCCGCCGAAGGCCCGTCAAAGTACATTACCCATTCACTTTGGCCTTATGCGGGTGCACTAGTCTCTTGAACTTCCTCTGGTTGTGGGGTTTAGCTATGAATTCTGCTAAAGCTCGGCTCGTATGGTTGAAATACTTTCAAACTTGAGTCCAAAAACTCGGCTCCGGTGCCCACTCAGCGATCCGGCCCGTTGCTTGGGTTTCGCGGTATCCTCCTCGGGAAGCGGTGACCCTTTGTTATCTCGTGTGCACAGAGTAATGGCGCCTTTTCGAGGCCAGAAGGGTAACAGCCCGGAGGGGAAAAACTCGGCGCCCTTTTCTTGAAGGTTCCCTTAGGTTTCCTTGCGGGGTTCGAAACCCTCTTCTTTCGCGGGATTAAACGCTTTGGCCTCCTTCACCCCTTCCCTATAAAGCCACATTAACCATGGTTGGTTGGCTAAAACGGTGACAACTTCCCTTGGCAAATGGGAAATCTTTGGGATTCCTTTCAGTCCTTGGCGGCGCCCGGCTTAGGTCCACCATGGGGAACCCGGCCTTTCTTCAAATTTTTTGAAGAAAGGACGGGTTCTTTGGGGCCTTTGAAAAACCCGGTGGCCCACATCCGGCAAATTCAGCATTTGGAATTCGCCCAGCGAGGAAATGGAATCCTTGGGGGTTGGCTTTAATTCCTCGGTGAAACAAAACCGAAACCCTTTCCGGGGGCCTTGGGCCCATTTGGGTTCCAACCATGTTTGGATGGAAATTCCCTTCTAAAACTAGGCCTGCTTTTGCCTTCAGGTTTCCTTGTTTCTTTAGTGGAATTCTTGGCTCCAAAGGTTCTTCCCTTAAATTTTTTCTTGATGGGCGCGCCGGAAAGGGCCAAGGGGAACTTTCTTCCTTTCACCCTTCCTGGGAAACGGGGATGTCAAAACGATTGCCATGGCAAAGCCGCGATTTGGCGCGGAAGGGAAAACCGGGCGGCTTTTTCCCTAAATTCTTTTCCACCGTTGGTTGCCGAATTGGGTTTGAAGGGAGGTTACCCCAACTGGCCTCCTTCCTCAGCTTGGATTTCTTGGTTTCTTGGGCCCATTTCCCTTCTTTTTTCTTTCGGCCGGGGGAAGCCGTTGGTGCCTCCCTCCCGGCCCGGGGTTGGCCCTTCCGGAAAAGCCGGTTCGGGGGGGCGCGCGGCGGTTTTTTTCTTTTCCCGGGATTGGTAAGGTATTCGGTCCCGGCGGGCACCTTCTTGGTTGGCGGTGGGCGGCCATTCCTTTTACTCGCCTGGAAGTGATGGGCTTTCGGCCCGGCCTTTGGATACTTATGGGGGCGCATTAGTTTGGGGAAACCCAATGGAACTTGGCGAGGCGGGGCCGGTAATTCTTTATAACGAATTTCGGCGGCCTGGAAAGTGATCGGCCTTTCCCCGGATCTAAATTGGGCTCCGCCAAAAATTACCGGAGGGCCTTTCCTTTTGGGGTTATCCGTCGGGTTGGTTCCTTGGGAAAGGAACCGGGGTCTTTCCCTTGGGCTTGCCATCCGGGAATTTTGGGAGGGTTTTTTTCGATCCTGGGAGGAGATCAAGTTCAGGCCGGCCCGCCGTCTACCAACATTTTGGTGACCTTGAGGTTGCGGATGGTGGGTGAGACCGGCATCGGCAAGGCACCCGACATGATGGTGCGGTGGGTGATCCTCAAGATCGAAAATGATGGGCGTCTTGGGACCACTTGAGAACTGTTGGCGACTCCGGGGGCTTCTGCTGCATTCACCTCGCGCACCCTTTGCTTTAGTTGGCGATGGGGCGTCCGGAAGAAGGCGCCGCCCGTCGGCGCCGGGACCTCCGTGGCCTTCGGAACTCCGCTCACTATCATCCTCATCTTCCATGTCCTCATGTCATCTTCGTCATCTTTATCCGGCCCGGGGAAGGTCGGTCACTTTTGCCGCTTCTTGGCCTTGTCGTGGCGTCCTCCCGGCCATTGAGCGGCCGCTTTTGTGGTTCTCCACCACCACCTTGGGCCTTCTCCTTGTCGCCCTCGTACTCAGCTTTTTTGCTTTCGGCAGTACTCGGCCGTTCCGATTGGTGAGATCGTGGCCCTTATGCGGTGGATTTTGCGATTTGCTTGCCGAACCCCAACGCAGCCGGCCGCCGCCCACGGCGAGTTCCTTGCGGGAAAAAACAACCCGTGTTTGCTGGCGGGGAGCCTCCTGCGGACTTCCGGCGGCAAGCACTTCTTTCTTCTTTTCCCCTGTTGTTCCCCCGGCTCTTGTTACGCCCGGGCGTTATCGTTCTTCGCTTCCTCCTGCGTCGGCATCTTCCCGGTCTCCCCCTCTTCAGTTGGCCAGCCGGCGGAGCATGAGCTGGCTGACATCGAATCTTAGTCGCCGCCATCTCTTCACGCATCGGCGGTTCGCCGGTTTACGGTGGAAACCGCGATCCATGGCGAAGGTGGTTTATCGAGATGTTGTCTGCACTGGTGAGCGTTGGATGTACTTGGCGGGTTTCTCCTTCCCAAGGGCAAAAATGTGGAATCGCTCTCCGGCCGTGTGGTTTGTGGCCGCCGGTGGGCGCCCAAACGATGGCAAAATCGGCCCAGAAAGAGATGGAACCTTTCCAACAAGTGCATAAGCCAGAAACGAGCGTTCGGCCTAAGCCGGCGGGAAATGGTTCGCGGAAATCTTGTTCGCGTCCCGGAGCTTTGGCAGCGATGGTGTAGATCTTGAGAACTCGGGGATCGTCTTGCCGTCGTACTTCTCGGCCGTCGGGCTTGAAGTTCTTCATCTTTGGAGCCCTTTGGGCCCGCGCCCCTTGGGGTGAAACGCGGGAACCTTTGCAGCCGGCAAATCGCCCGGTTCACGGAGCGTCTGGCGTCAACAGCGTTCCAGCTCTCGGTCGATTTGCCCGAGTCTCCGGCGGGCTTCGATCGTGGTTGGCTTCTTGTCGCCCGGTCGTCAAGACCGGGCGTTGATCGGCAAGTGCGGATCCGGCTAAGTGGAAACCCGTCGCCGGCGTGGTTCCAGCGGGGCGGCATCTTTTCTTCTTCTTGCGGGAAAGTGGCGAGGTTCCCGGTGTATTCGCCGATTGCCTTCTCGGCTTCCCGGCTGGAGCCGCCCGGCTCTGGAAGGTTGTTGGCCGAAGGGCCGGCTCTTGATGGTAGCCCTCCGGTCTTGGCCTTGTCCGGCGGGGAAATCAAAACATTGCCCCTAACCGCTCTGCGGAGTGGAGGGAGCGGGGCAGCGGTGCGAGGCCGGGGAAGGGCTCGGACTCCGCGGTGTTGGAAGGAAGGCGGGTCCTCACAGGACCCAACTTTGCCGCGCCCGGGCGTTGGTCCGGGCGTCCCGGAACCTCCGGCTGCCTTGCCCCCGGGCCGGATACCACCTCCCGTGGTATTGCGGCTGGGTCGCCGTCTTTGGGATGGGCGTGGATCCGGGGCGGCTTCGGTCCCCGCCCGTCCACGGATGCGGTGGGCGCCCGGCGTTTTGGGCGGCCCCCCCGTCGCGTCTCCTCCGCCCCGGAGCCTCCGGTGGCGGCGGGGAAAACAGACCCAACCTTGGCCTTCTTCTTGAGGGCCATGGCGTAGTTGTTGTGGTTCTTTGAAATCCCGGGAAGGTTGGCCCAAGCGCCGGCCCGGATCGGGTCCGCCACGACCTCGGCGCCCCCTACAGGCGCCGCCATATGGGGATTCGCCCGCCGCGGACACCTATTGGGGACGGGGCCCCCCGTGAGTCTTGATGCAGGCGGAGGAGGCCGGAACCCGGCGGGTCGAGGGAAGGCAGGCGGCCTTTTTACCCGGCCCGGGCCTCGGGAGATAAAACTCCTCTGCTGCCTTGTGTTTGTATTGAGGCTTTATTGAAATGCGAGCATATGGTGGTGGTGCGTGTGTCGAATGGGCCGAACCCAGGCTAGAGTTGCCAAGTTGAACCTCAAGACCCCCTCGTTGTGCATGGGCCTCCTTTTATGAGGCAAGGGGTCGCGGCAGTGTGGCCGTGGGGTAGAGGGTAAAGGTAAAAAGGTGGTAGTTGGAGCAGTCTTGAGGCAGTCGCTACGATTAGCGGGTGGATTCTACCTACTTTTGCAGAGGGAAAGAGCATTAAATGCCCGTCGCCCGTCGACCCCAAAAGCTCCGCCCTTGCGTCTCCGTTTGCCCGGCGATGGAGCCACCACCGTGGAGTGCCACGCACCCTCATGCTGCCTGACCATCCGCCCGCAGCGTCTCGGAGAAGGCTAAAGGCGGCGTGGGCGAGCTGGAGTCGCGAACGCGCGCGCAGCTCTCCGGCAAGTACCTTGCCGGTCTTGAATCTTGCGGGCAGGGCTTGCGGGCTCTGTAACTACCGCCCCGGGCCCTCGCCAAAGCGCGTCGCGGTGCCAAAGCGTGCCTTTGTGCGATGTAATCTTCTAGTCTTCCGGCGAGCTCCTCTCGGGGGGCCTTGCTCAGTGGTGTAGTCTTGAGCACGAAATGGCCTTCCGCAAGCTCCGCTTGCAGATCTAATCTTCTGTTTTATGCGCTTTGTTCTTGAATGGCTTGATATGGGCGGGGATGGCCTTGGCAAGCATGTGTTGATCCGTGCGGGGCTGTTATTGCCCGTGCACAAGTTAAGATCTTGAGGTACCCCTACAGCATACGACACAATCTGATCTAGAACCACGATCAATCGATGCACTCTCCAACATTGAAAAAAACACAGGTAGAAATATTAAAAAGTAAAAAAAATTGACCACCAGTGTACTGGCTGACCGGGTCGTAATGAGTCATACAGGCGAGTCATTACGAGTCATAGTGCATGGGGCGGCGGTTGCACATGAGGCCTGAGGTCATAAACGCATAGCAACGGCCTTGTATAAGCATGAGATAAGTATCTGAGAGTTCGACCAGTATGCCTGCTTGGTAACTTATAAACAACTAGAAGCGGCGCCTTCCGTGGCGGGTGGGACTAAACATTAGGGCCTTTTACAATGAAGAGGAGACCGTGTGCTCCGCATGCCACACAGGCCAATTACATCTTCACTACGAACCGGGGACAAAGCCACTAAGAAAAAAAAATACGTTCAAAAATAAAACATTAAAAGAAAATGACAAACATTTTTAAATGAATAACAACAAACAAAAAAAAAATAAAATGGCGTCGTATATGAAATATTAATAAATAAAAGAGAAGCAAATGTCATCAAAGATCGATTAATGACGTCTGTGTGCCGTTCTCCAAGCGGAAGCATTTTTTCTTGAATTGCAGTTATCTTATTTCTGCAATGCGGTATGGCTGAAATAAGAATGCAATACTATTACTTAAACAAAACTCTCGAAATAACCCCTAGACATTACTCCATCCATCACAAGCGGCGGATTACCACAAAGATCGAAAAGAAAAAAAAAGAACACCATCAAGAGAAGAAAAAAAAGTACACTGTGTGAATCAAGCTGCGTACACTACTTGGACTGAGCGGTTCGTTTACGATAGAAAAAGTGCCTTGACTTGGACAATTGACCAAAAACACAATCATAACATTTACAGCGATTCGTCGAATACATAGATATAATCATGAAAAAAGCGCGAAACGTTCAGGATTTCCAGCACTAGCAAGAGCCTCCTCATGAGCGAACCTCTCGGCGGTTGCCGTAAAACTTAAAACAAAGCCCCTGCGCTACCGCCCGCTACACCTCTCCCGTCTGTCAAGCGGGCGGAGGAAAAACCAATTGCCGTCCCCCCAAAAACCCAATTATCTTCTTCTCCGCTCTTCCTTTCACTAACCTCTCTCTCTAACAAACACCGGAGAACACCACGAGAATCATGGCGGATGCACCTCTCGCAACCCGCGCCGCCAAGTACAGGGGCTCCACGGCGTCCACCTCCACGGCAATCACAAGCTCCACGTCCTTTGCACAAGCAAGGGCAAGCGTGGACAAGATGTTATCCGTTAGGAGAAGCTGGCGGAATGCCGTCAAACTAGTCGGCGTTGATGTCGAATACACACACTCTGAAAACCCTGCGTCTGTGATTACTACAACTATGTAGAAAAAGAATGCCTTACCACATATCTGCGACTAAAGGCAGGTAGAATAACTATTGCTTGCCATATTGATTTTAAATTTTCTTCACTGCAATGCCATAATATTTAACCTTTGGTTCTCATTATTGGCATATGAATTTATTAGCAGGTTTGATCGGCTCCATGTATGTCACTCATGTGTTCAATTCTTGAATTATATTATCTATGAGTTTAATTATAGTTTCTTCAACTGCAACATTACCATACAAAACATGTATGGAATTAGGTTCGAGAATACAAGCATACACAAAACATGCATTGTTTATGCAATCTATTATCATATTTAATAGTTATCTGAACAAAGTATTAGGCTGCACTCAATACAGAATTGAGATATCCATATTGCGATTCGGTTTGAGAAAAACACAAAAAAACATTGCTAGTTCTAAAGAAATAGAATATATTCCTCTATACAAATATATTGCGGCCAATGGAACTAGACAAATTCTGATGAATGATGAGTACACCTTAAATCGGATTAGCTATTGAAGGAGACAAAAGCAAAATGAAGTATCTAGTTTGGAGATCAACTCCAACAACTACATTGATATTCGGTGGAATGGAGACCCATACAAAAAAAGTTTGACTCTTTGGGCGATGTTCTTTGGCGGGATGATAGACATTCACTACAATGATATGAAGAAAAAAATTAACATAAGGAGACCATACTCTCGGGATTTGCTTACTTGCCAAACAAGCTTATCAAGTATCACAATAGATGCATTACAAACATATGAGTCATGGAGAATCATCTGATGTCATAATGGAATTGGAGACGAGAGCAAAGAGCAAAGAAAGAAAAGAAGAAGAAGAAGAAGAACAAGGCTGTAATCAATACAGCTGACTAGAAAAATCGAGGTGTTTAGTCTCACTTTACTTTAAGCGTTGTGGTGTTCTTTGTTTCATGTATGGAAGAATATTTCTTTTATAAAAACAATTTAAGTTTGGTGATCAATTGCTTACATTAGAAACAGTATATACACAACTTTGAAAATTTAGCAGTGACACCAAAACATAGTATGCACATATAAAACATAACGATCCACAAAAATAGTAATTATATAAAATAAAAATTAATATTGATATCTAAAAATATAATCCGTGTACATTTTTAAACAACGTCAATCGGTTCTGGAGACCAACATAAGGTAGTTCAACAAGTGTATCGTGAAGTGCAATACATGCATAAATGAAGAAACGACAAGGGCCCCAACACACACACTTGCAACACAGTGCAGTACTCAACGTTGGGGAAGCGGTACAAATGACAAGGGCCCCAACACATAAATGAGGGCCATGATCACGGACATTCATTTTTCATCAAAGGCCTTAAAACCACCACAAACCCTAAGATAGGCGAGGCGGAGGATATGAGACTTCGCCCTCGCATGCGGTGGCCAGGCCGCGTCATGCTGCTCGGCTTCGTTCAGGCTCGGCCTCGCGAGGATGTGGAGGTCGTGACCTCCCACTCGGCCTCGCGCCTTGATGCGCTTGGTTGGCAGGCAGTGCGGACATTTTTTTTCCATCAAAGGGGCGGCAAACCACCACCCCCAAACCCTAATAGGCAGGCGGGGGTATAGCGGACTCGCCTCGCATGCGCGCGGCAAGCCAGCGTCGCCGCACTCCGGCTCGTTCAGGCTCGGCCTCGCGGAGGATGTGGAGAAGTCCGACCCCCTCCCCACCTGCACAGCCTCAGCCTTCTTGCTGATGCGCTTGGTTGTGAGCGCCTGCGGACATTACATTTTTCCATCAAGGGGGCAAAACAACCCCCAAACCCTAAGATAGGCAGGCGGCAGGGTATGGGACTTCGCCCATGGCAGCCGCGTCGCCCGCCTGCTCCGGCTCGTTCGAGGCTCGGCCTCGCGGGGATGTGGAGGGTCACGACCCCTCACCTCTGCTCGGCCTCGCTACGCCTGCCAGTGCGCTTGGTTAACAGGCAGTCACGGACATTCTGTTTTCCATCAAAGGGGCCATAAAACCACCCCCAAACCCTAAGATAGGCAGGGCGGCAGGGGTATGCCGGACTCGCCCTCGCATGCGGCGCCCGGCAAGCAGCGTCGCCCGCCTTCCGTGTTCAGCCTCGGCCTCGCGAGGATGTGGAGGGTCGACCCTCCCCACCTTTCGGCCTCGCCTTCACCCTTATGCGGTCGCTTGGTTAACGGCCTTGATGCGGACATTACTTTTTTTCCATCAAAGGGGCCAAAAACCACCCCCAAACCCTAAGATAGGCGAGGCGGGGTATAGCGGACTCGCCTCGCATGCGGCCTTGCGGCAAGCAGCGTCTCGCCCTGCTCCGGCTTGTTCGAGGCTCGGCCTCGCGAGGATGTGGAGGTCCGACCCCCTCCCACCCCACTGACCTCAGCTGCGTGTCTGCGATCGCGCGTTGTGGTAGCAGTCTTGGACATTCTTTTTTTCCATCAAAGGGGCCATAAAACCACACCCCCAAACCCTAAGATAGATAGGGGCGGCCAGGTATAGCGGACTCGCCTCGCATGCGGGCCTTGGCAGCAAGCAGCGTCGGCTGCTGCTCTTGCGTTCAGGCTCGGCCTCGCGAAGGATGTGGAGGGTCGACCCCTCTCCCCCTACTCGGCCTCGCGCTTCGCATGCAGTCGCTTGGTTGTGCAGTGCGTCACGGACATTCATTTTCCCATCAAAGGGGCCAGCAAAACCACCCCCAAAACCCTATAGAGCGAGGCGGCGGGGTATAGCCGGACTCGCCTACGCATGCGTTGCCGCGGCAAGCCGCGTCGCTGCTCCGGCTCGTTCAGGCTCGGCCCCGCGAGGATGTGGAGGGTCCGACCCCCTCCCACCCCTGCTCGACCTCGCTAACATGCCTTGATGCGCTTGGTTGGCGGCGCAGTCGGACGTTACATTTTTTTTCCATCAAAGGCCTTGCAAACCACCCCCCAAACCCTAAGATAGCGAGGCGGGAGTGTGGTTCGCCTCGCATGCGGCTGCCAACCCCGTCGCCGCCTCGGCCAGAGGATGTGGAGGGAGTCCGACCCCCTCCACCTGCTCGGCCTCAGCATGCCTTGATGCGCTTAGTTGGCAGTAGCGTCACGGACATTACATTTTTCCATCAAAGGGCCTTAAAACCACCCAAACCCTAAGATGAGCGAGGCGGCGGGGTATAGCCGGACTCGCCTCATGCAGTGCCATGGCAAGCCGTCGCCCGCTGCTCCGGCTCGTTCAGGCTCGGCCTCGCGAGGATGTGGAGGTCACGACCCCCTCCCCCCCACGCCGGCCTCAGCCTGCGCCTGCAGTGTGCTTGGTTGGCAGTAGTGCGGACATTCATTTTTTCCATCAAAGGGGCAGCATAAAACCACCACCCCAAACCCTAAGATAAACGGGGGAGGTGGCCGGGTATCTGGACTCGCCTCGCATGCGGCCCAGCGGCCCATGGCGTCGCCTACTGGCTCGTTCAGGCTCGGCCTCGCGAGGGGATGTGGAGGGAGTCACGACCCCCCTCCACCTCTCGACCTCACACTACGCCTGCATGTGCTTGGTTGGCAATGCGGTCACGACATTTTTTTCATCAAGGGGCCAGCGCCACCACCCCAAACCCTAAGATAGGCAGGCGGGGGTATGACGGACCGCCTCGCATGCGGCGCCCGCGGCAAGCAGCGTCGCTGCTGCTTTCGTCATTCAGGCTTGACCTCGCGGGATGTGGACCCTCCTCCCCACCCCTGCCCGACCAGCCTTCGCCGCTTAGTTGTGGCCTTGATGCGGACATTCTGTTTTTCCATCAAGGGGCCATAAAACCACCCCCACCCTAAATGACGGCGGTTCCTTTAAAGCAGCGTCATGCGGCTGCTCACGGCTTGTTCGGTACCGGCCTCGCGAGAGGATGTGGGAGGTCACGACCCCCTCACCACTGCTCGGCCTCAGCCTTCGCCTTGATGCGCTTGGTTAACGGCATGATCGCGGACATTGTTTTCCATCAAAGGGGCCAAAACCACCACCCCAAACCCAAGATAGCAAGGCGGCGGTATAGCGGACTTCGCCTCTCGCATGCGGCGCCAGCGGCAAGCAGCGTCGCCGCTACTCCGGCTCGTTCGAGCTCGGCCTCGCGAAGGATGTGGAGGAAGTCCGACCTCACCTACTTTCGCCTCAGCCTTCTGCGGTGCGCAGTTAATGCGGACGTTTTTTCCATCAAAGGGGCCTGCGCAAAACCACCACCCCCAAACCCTAAGATAGGCGAGGCCGGGGTATAGCGGACTTCGCCTCGCATGCGGTGCAGCGGCAAGCAGCGTCGCCGCTGCTCCGGCTCGTTCGGGCTCGGCCTCGCGGGGGATGTGGAGGGTCCGACCTCCCTCCCCGCCCGGGGCTCGCTGCCGCGCGGTGCTGGTGGCGCGGTCACGGACATTCTGTTTTTTCCATCAAAGGGGCAGCATAAACCACCACCCCCAAACCCTAAGATAGGCAAGGGGGTGGCGGGTGCCGGACTTCGCCGCGCTCTGGCGCCCAGCAGCAGCGTCGCCGCTGCTCAGCTCGTTCAGGCGGCCTCGCGAAGGATGTGGAGGGTCACGACCCCCTCCGCACCGACCCTCACACTAACGCCTGATGTGCTTGGTTGGCAGGCGCAGTCTGCAGACATTTTTTTTTTCATCAAAAGGGCGCAGCCACCACCCCAAACCCTAAGATGAAGCAGGCGGCGGGGTATAGCGGACTTCGCCTCGCATGCGGCGCCCTTGCAGCGTCGCTGCTGCTCAGCTCGTTCAGGCTTGACCTCGCGGGGGATGTGGAGGGTCGCGACCCTCCCACACCTGCCCGACCTCAGCTAGCATGCCTTGGGCGCTTGGTTGGCAGTAGCAGTCACGGACATTCTGTTTTTTCCATCAAGGGGCAGCGCTGCCCACCCCCAAACCCTAAGATGAAGCAGGCGGGGTGTAGCGGACTCGCCTACACCGCGTGCCGCAGCGGCCGTGCTGGCTTTTCAGGCTCGGCCTCGCGAGGATGTGGAGGGGGTCCGACCACCCTTTCGGCCTCGTACTTGCCCTTGATCTTGGTTGACAGTAGCAGTCACGGACATTCATTTTCCATCAAAGGGGCAGCAAAACCACCACCCCAAACCCAAAGATAGGGGGGGGGCGGACTCGCCTCCGCGGGCCCGGCAGCGGCGCCCTTTTCGTTCGGCTCGGCCTCGCGAGGATGTGGAGGTCCGACCCCCCCCCCCCGCCTCCCTTGCCGTCGCGGTTGGCGGCGCGTCGGACATTTTTTTCCATCAAAGGGGGCGCCAAACCACCCCAAACCCTAAATAGGCGAGGCGGGGTATGCGGATGCCCGCGGCCCGGCAGCACCCCGCTTCTCCGGCTCGTTCGGCTCGGCCTCGCGGGAATGTGGAGGGTCCGACCCTACCTGCCGGCCCCTTTTGGGCGCTTGGTTAACGGAGTCGAACTTTTTCCACAAAGGGATCGCGCCCCACCCCCCCCCTAAGATGGCGGGGGCGGCGGGGTATGATGGACTCCCCGCTGGGGCGGCGCCGCTGCTTTTTCCCTCATTCAGTTCGGCCTCGGGGATGTGGAGGTCCGACCCCTCCCCCCTCAAACCCTAATTCGTCCTTGGTTTGGGGTTTCCGGACATTTATTTTTCCATCAAAGGGGCCGGAAACCCCCCCCCCCTGGGAAAGGCGGGGTTACCCTCAAAACCGTTTCCGGGCGGCTCCCTGCGAAGGATGTGGAAAGGGGTCCGACCCCCCCCCTGCGGCCTCTCTCCATGCGTCGCTTGTTGGGGCCA